>SMJT01000108.1:159358-294531 GCA_004349715.1 Crucihimalaya himalaica | reverse complement strand
TAAGCAGCAGCATGGTCCAGTATGAACATCACCCTTACTACCCAATCATATAAGAACGAAATTTCTCAAAAGAGAACACAACAGCAAGTAACTCCTTCTCTGTGGTACTGTTAGTTCTTTTGAGCGTCATCCATGTTCTGCTGGTGTAGTATATGACATGAAGTTTTCTTGTCTTTCCTCTGAGCGTCATCCAATGTTCTGCTAGCGAGCTAACTTGGCGAAATCTTGAATGAATCCGCGATAGAACCGGCGTGACCAAGAAGCTCCGAATGTCCTGAATCTTAGCCTTATCAATTTCGATTCCAACCTTAGAAACCTTGTGTCCAGAACAATGCCTTCTTGAACCATAAAGTGACACTTCTCCCAGTTTAGAACTAGAATGTTTCTCTTCGTAACGCTGAAGTACCCTTGCATAAGTTGTCCATCGCACCTTTAAATGAAGACCATAAAACGAAAAAAATCATCCATAAACACCTCCATGAACTCCTCGATCATGTCTGAGAAGATTGACATCATACATCGCTGGAAGGTGGCTGGAGCGTTACACAACCCAAACGGCATTCTCCTGTAAGCGAACGTGCCGTAGGGACAAGTGAACATCGTCTTCTCCTGATCATCTGGATGTATAGGTATCTGGAAAAAGCCTGAGTATCCATCCAGGAAGCAGTAGTATGGGTGACTTGCCAATTTTTCCAACATTTGATCGATGAATGGTAATGGGAAGTGATCTTTCCTTGTCGCCGCATTCAACTTTCTGTAATCAATACACATGCGGTGCCCAGTGATAGTTCTCGTTGGAATCAGCTCATCTTTCTCATTCTTTACCACTGTGAATCCTCCTTTCTTAGGGACGACATGAACTAGACAGACCCAACTGCTGTCAGAGATGGCATAGATGATCCCTGCTTCCAAGAGTTTCATGATTTCTTTCTTTACCACTTCCATCAGATTCGGGTTAAGCCTCCTCTGATGCTCGATCGAAGCTTTTGACTCGTCTTGTAGATGAATCTGATGCATGCACGTACAGATCTGGTGATATACCTGAAATGTCATCAAGACAATAGCCGAGAGCTTTGCGATACTTGCGCAGCTTGCTCAGCAGTAAGGCGACCTCTACGTTGTTTAAGGAAGAATTGATAATCACTGGGTATGTAGAGTTAGGGCCAAGAAAGACATACCTCAGGTTGGCGGGGAGTGGTTCAAGATCGAGTTTAGGAGCTCTCTCCTCACTCCAGTCGCTGAGTGAATCGGATCGTGTAGGAGTGACGGCCACATTCGCGGATAGAATTGGCCGGTATCGATCGATGCTCTCAGAGGTGTCGATCGATGCCTTAGGACTGTTCTCCAAGATCATGGCATATCGAGCAGCAACCTCAGTGGGAACTATTTCTGTCTCAGCGGAGCAAACCAACGCTCTCTCCAAAGGATTCTCAGGGTGTAATCTCATGAAGTACTCATCCGATAATTCACTGAAGGTGTCAATGAAGAATGTCTGTCCATCTATGGTTGGTTTCTTCATCATATTTTCCATGTTGAAAATCATAATCAGATCACCAATGTTGAGGGATATTCTCCCATTCTTGCAATCGATCAGGGCGCCTGCTGTGGCTAGAAAGAGTCTGCCTAAAATCAGCGGCTCTTGGCTCAGCGTCGTACTCTAGGACTATGAAATCAGTTGGGACCAAACAGTCTCCAATCGTAATCGGAACGTCCTCGAGTAGTCCTTCGGGAAATCAAACTGAGCGATCAGCAAGGATCAGGGAAATCCTAGTAGGTGTGAAGTCTGTCATCCCCATTCTCTTAGCTACTGAATACGGCATGAGGTTTACACTGGAACCAAGATCGCAAAGGGAACGTTCTAACCTCTCAGTGAAGATTGTGCAATCCAATACAAAACTTCCAGGGTCCGGTAGTTTCTCTGGAATTTTGTTGAGAAGAATTGCACTGCACTCGTGGGTGATTCTCAGCACCCCTTCCTCAAGATTTACATTGCTTGAAACCATCTTGTTGATGTACCTTCTGAAAGCTGGTGAAGTCATGATAGCTTCGACGAACGGGAGTTCAACAACCAATTTTTCTAGCATTGTCTTGCATCTGGCCTCTTCTATTTCTTTCTTAGTCTTGGCAGGGGGTCGAGGGAAAGGTATCTTAGGCACGTAGACTCTCCCAATGTGTCATGTGAACTGTTTCCTCTCGTCGTCTAGACTGGTGTCGATCGACACTGGAGGGTGTCGATCGATGCTTGTGGTTGTGCATTTGGTTATGCAGAACGTTGAACGGGCAACGATCGATGTTGAGTGGTATCGACCGATACTGGGTGAGTATCGATCGATACTGGAGCAATTCCAGGAATCTCATCGTCATCGTCTCCAACAAGATCAACGAGTTGCTAAGGAGAGTAGGTTTTCTTCAACCCTGGAGTAACCTCTCTTCCACTTCTCAAGGTAATGGCATGAACGTGCTCCCTTGGATTCACTGTTTTTCTGGGAAGGAAACCATCCTGTCTCTGAACTGTCTCTGCAGTCTGGGTGACCTGAGTTTCCAGCTTCTTCTGATGAATGTTCAGAGCCTCGATTTTTCCATTCAGATCAGTGTACAAGGCATCCATCTTTCCATTGAAATCGACAGTCATCTTTTGCTGCCCCTCAAGAATCTGTTCAACCATAGTTTCAACTTTGCTTTCCTGAGTTTTGGGAGGTGGTGTCTGGTAAGATGAATTCCCATAAGTGCGAGTGTACCCACTGTTCTGAAATGGTTTCTGAGCAAAGGAGTTTGCTCCAAAATTCGTAGTCTTAAAGTCAGACATTAAATCCTCCTCTCTGAGAGTTGTTTGTGAAACCGCGGTTGTACGAACAATTCTAAAATCCATTACCACCAATGTAGTTAACATCCTCTGCTTCACCTTCATCGACGTTCTCGACTTCTTCAGCAAAATGCACTGCTTTCTGTTGCTTGCCCATCAACAAATTGTGAACCGAATCCAGCTTCGCATGTACCTCAGCAATTTGCAACCCGTCGACGTTTCCATTCTGCTTCTTTCGCTCGTAGTCGGCGTTCTTGGTTTTGTTGTTAGATGCCAAGTTCTCAATCAGTATGTAAGCATCTTCAGGATACCTTGTGTTGAAATTTCCATTGCTTGCAGCGTCCAAAGCCATCTGATACCTCCAATCGATCCCTCTGAAGAAGATACCCAATAACTGGACTTGTGAGAAACCGTGGTGAGGACAATCCCTCTGATAAGACCAAAATCGAACCCAAGCAGCTTTGAATGCCTCAGTTGCTCCCTGAGAAAACTTGGAGATTTTGTTCCTGAGCTCTTCGGATCTCGCATCATCATAGAAATTGTTCAGGAATGCATTCTTGGTTTCCTCCCAAGTAGTCAGAGATCCTGGACGCAACTGCTTCAACCAGTAAGCTGCATCTCCACCAAGAGAGTATGGGAAGAGCTTACAGAAGATGAACTCATTGGGCACTCCATTGTACTTGATACTGGTGACCAAATCTTCGAACCTCTCGATATGATCCATGGGATGCTCATGAGAAAGACCATGAAAAGGGTGCTGGCCTACAAGAGTGTAGTATGCAGGCTTCAGCTCAAAGTCATTTCTCTGAAAAGTGGGAATACGAATCGCAGACCGATTTGCATAGAACTGGTCTGGTCTGTTGTATTCCCCAAGTGTTCTGGCGCGATTAACCAGAGCATTCCCAACATTCCCATGCACAGCTGGTGGGATAATCTCATTAGCTACCGGTGCAGGGGCAACAACGTTTCCTTCTGCATCAAGCCTCTGTCCTTACTCGTTACACATGTGACCTTCTTGATCTCTCAAAATTCCATCTTCATCATGAGCGAGCACAATTGGATTGTTCATTTCTTCTTGTTTCTTTTTCTTTCTGATCGTGCGCTCTAAATCAGCTAGCTCTTTGTTAAATAGATTGGTCAACTGCTTGTTCTTGCTCCTTCTGGTTTCTCGATGCTGCATACACCTGAAACACAGAAATCTAATCGCGTAAGTAACAGAAATTAAACCGAGTATCGATCGGTACCTGAAGGGTGTCGATCGATGCTTGACAACTTAGTCAAAATTCTAAACCGACATCTGATGGTGAAATTAGAGTCCCCGGCAACGGCGCCAAAATTTGATATGCTCGAATATAATACCCTAAAGTATCTAAGCAGTAGCTGTAGTATTCTAAGGGTCGAACCACAAAGACTCAAGATGTTCACTCAATAAATTCCAGAAAATGAATTAAGCTAAGTGAAATGAATGTAATCAAAAATAACAAAACAATTAAAACAAAAGGATAAAATCAGTGGGGAAAAACGCTAGGCTTAGGAAAATTTGCAGGCAAATCAGAATTGTAAATCAAATCAAATGTAATGAATGAAATAAGCTCCGCTCTTGAACTTGAAACACAGATGTAAAGTAAACCAACTGTCGTTGCGAATACTATCTATGTTTAAACTTATAATTCCAAATTTCTTTGCAAATTCTATAAATTCAAACAAGCATTAACGGTCAAGTTCAATTGTTCACAAAATCTTAAACCAAATTTCTTTGTTAGTAGGTCTTTTGCTCACCAAACACTAGTTCAGGAAACTAATCACACTTTTGTGTCAATTAATCAACCTAATATCATTGACACAAAAGTGTTTGGTGAGCATTAATCACAAGTCTAGGTGAAGAACTCTATAGATAATTCCTAACAATCAAAACTAATTTAACAATTCATCAAATACCTTTACACAACCCTAAACCTAATAGGTAATCTACTTAGACATGGTGAATGAAACAAACATCATGAATAAAATAGATATCATAAAGTAAAATAGAGTAAGAAATACAAAGAGGGTCCAAGGTTCTTCTCCCAAAAATCAATTGCTAGAATACTCTATCTCCAAGAATCCATGAATTCTCTCTGGACGCTGAAAAACCTAGTTTTATATCTAAAAACACGATTTGGAGTTCATTGGAAAAATAAGGAAAACTTCTGTTTTTCTTCGGGTCTTCTGAAGAATGCGCGTTCTGACTATTGGTATCGACTGATACCGTGAATGGTATCGATCGATACTGAGACTTTAAATCTTGTTTCTTCCAGATGATGGTGTCGATCGATTCTGCAGGTGTCGATCGATACTGCAGGTGTCGATCGATACTGAGGTTCATTTCTCCGAACTGCTTCAGCTCCAATATGCTTCAAAAGCTTCCATAATTCCAATTTAGCTCCAGATGTGCCTACATCTTGAAAAGACTCTAAAAGACTCTAAAAACTATAAAAAGGACTCAGTAAAAGGACTTATATCATGGTTGAAAATGGATAAAAACCATGATATATCATACACCAAAATGTCTTATCCGATTTTGTAACTCTGTAGTCAAAGTTATACTTCATCGCACAAATTTCTAGAGTTGCTTGTAAAGCTTCCTTGCTTTTGAAATGTTTCCCTTTTTTTACCATCGAATCCACAAACTTTGACCCAACATCATCACTTGTTTCAACATCATAAGCAATTCTACCAATCAATTTATCCTCATTCACCAATACTGCTGCTTCTTCATGTACACTATGATCATCATCTCTTCCAATTGAATCACATGCCTCATTAGAATCGATATTCACCCTACTATTTTCATGGCCACCTCTATCTTTAAACGTCACACATAACGATATCGTACTATTTCTTTTAAAATAGTCAACAAAAATTTTCAGTTGCCTCTCATTCGTCATAAGAACAGGAGGAGAATCAAAACAGAGATCTGTAGGTAAATAGGTGAATTCCATATCAACCATAGTCTGTTCCACTGTGTAGTCTTCTGAAACCATCATCTTTAGGTCTTCAAGAGTTGTTGTGGATTGCAAGGTGACTAATCTCCCACGTTTTTCTTCATCAATAATAAATTTCCAATTCTTATTATCAAACAACCTCCATACACCACATGTTACATAGATTTGCAACATAATTGTTTGTCACAAACTTGTGAAATTAGACTTTAGAGCTTAGAGATCATGAAAATAGGAGAAGAAAATATGAAGAAAATATGAAGAAAGAAGAAGCAACGAGGAAGACGACGACTAGTTTCTTAGGTTTAAATTCCCACGTTTTGAATGCTAAACTAACTAGAATACTACTTCTAATAATTGTAGACGTAATCAAAACAAGAATATTTGATTACCTTAATCTACAGATTTTTCTGATTTTTTTCCTTTTTTTATGGTAATCTACAGATTTTTCTGATTTTTTTCCTTTTTTTATGGTAATTCGATTTGTTTTAAAGGAAATTCTATATTTCACAGAAATTAGAATGTAAACAAAAACATAAACAAAAAAATAAACAAAAACATAAGAAAATGTTTTCTAACATTCAAAGAAATAGAGTACAGTATAGAATACATATTCTAAATATCGTAGAAAAAATATTTCTAAATTTTGTAGAACATAAATTACTTCTAAAAATGGTAGAACATGTAGATTGTATAGAATACATAATCTAAATATCGTAGAACATGTATAGTGTATAGAATACATAATCTTAATATCGTAGAACATGTAGAGATTCTAGAATACATATTCTATATTTCAGAATATGTATTCTTAAATTTTTAGATCAATTTTTATCGATCCAAAAAAGTAACAAAAACAACATATTCTAAAAATTATCATGGTTATCGTGGTTTCTTTATCAAAGTTTCACAAGTTGTTCTTAATTTTTTTCAGAAAAATTGATTAAATCTAAATACAAGGGTATTTCTGGAAAAGTTGACATTTATGCGTAGAATGCATAGATGGATAAATCCTCAATTATTTATCTTTTATATCTAATTCCCCCAAAAAAATTAAAATCTTGAAAATATGTTTTAAAACATTTAGTGCAAGAGACTTCTCAAACGAAGTCTCCGGACACACTTTCTCTATGAACTCTAAATATTATAAGCTAAATACTTAATAAGTTAAAAAAAATGATTTAAAAATAATTATACTATAAACATAGTTCAAATTTCTAAAACATCAAAAGCCATACGTAACACACATATTAGGACAAGAAAATAAAAATAACTAATTATAAATAAGCTAAAATTTCATTTCTACTAAAATTATCATTTGAAACTTCTCGGATGAAGTCTCCCAACAGATTTCTCAGATGAAGTCTGCTAAGAGATTCAGAGGAGACTTCGCCTGAGAAGTCTGAAGTATGAGTCTAGTTTTGCAATTGACCAGATGTTGACTTTTTAAGGAAACTTCATAGGCAAAGTCTCCTTCACAATGAAACTTCGTCTCAGAAGTCTATACCAATTTGGGGTCTAGTTTTGCAATTGACCACAACTTTGAGTTTTTCATTAGACTTCATCTGGGAAGTCTCATCAGTATGAAACTTCGCCTGTGAAGTCTATTACGTAATAAGACTTCCATGAGGAATTTTTTTTGCCTTCAGAGACTTCTCCGGCGAAGTCTATCCATAAAGTAGGGTCTAGTTTTGTAATTGACTAGAGTTTGAATTTTACATGAGACTTCGTCTGAGAACTCTGAGTAGAAAAATTGTTACTTTTGCAATTGACCAAAATTTTTGATTTTTTAATTCCAGAGTTTCCGATGGTTGGAGACTTCATCCGAGAAGTCTATCAACAGTCAATGTTTTGAAATTTTGGTCAAATGCAAAAGTAACCCTTTTTCACGCAGACTTTTCAGGTTAAATCTTGATCAAAAGTCTTTGCTAAAGTCAATTGAAAAACTAACCCCCTTTTTCGCAGACTTCACAGGAGAAGTCTAAAATAAAAGTTAAACGTACGGTCAATTACAAAACTAACCTCTTGTACGCAGACTTCACCTATGAAGTCTGAAGAATTTTTTTTTGTTTTCAAAGGAGAACTTGAGACTTCCATCGTGAAGTCTGTGAAGCAAAAAGTCAATTGCAAAACTAACCCCAGTTGACTATTGGGACTTCATATGAGAAGGAAACAAAACTAACCCCAGTTGACTTCATATGGAAAATCAGAGAAAAGGAAGCAAAAATTACCAAATTTTGGTTTGAGCTTGTTTTTAGCTTCGTCGACGGCCAAGAACTGCTCACACCACCAATACCCAAGAAACTCAAGCGTTATTATGCATGAATCTTAGTAAATCGCAAGATCTAAGGATGATGAATTTTGAGAAAAAGATTTTAGAGTTTAATGGTTGAAATGAGAGAGAATGAGAGAGGAGATCGAGAAAATGGAGCTTTTAGCTTAATTATAGAGTTTTAATATCTCTTTTTTTTTCATGAAACTTAACTTTTATTGAAATTATAACCGATACAAGAGCCAATCTGGCTAGAGCGTCTGCCACAATATTATTGGTACGTGGATAATAAGATATAATAATAGACGAAAAAGAGTGAAGAAGCTCTCGAATTTCCTCCAGAATTCCGTAAACTTCATTATTCGACTCCTCTGAATTCAACAGCTTTAACATCTCTTAATTATGTTGTTTGAAGCATTTAGATCTCAATTTTGGTTGGTAATGGTGGTTGGGAGCTATTGAAGAAGATGGCATTTTCGTAATTATATGAGAATGTTTGGGTTCTTATGTTTCAAACCCAGCCACCATACTTAACAGGAGAAGTCTGCGCTAGGTATTTTTGTGAAAAAAGAAGCTGAGAACGATATTTTGAAAAAAAAGGATGAGGGTCTAGTTTGCATTTGACTTCAAATAAGGGTATATTTAGCAAGTAGCCCTTACATTAATGACTAATAGGCCATTAGGAGATAAGAAAAAACATTAATAAAAAAATAGAGAAAATATCATACGAAATTAATTTAGGAAAATGTATTGTTATATACAGCAAATACCAACCATTCAAAATTACATGTTTTGAGTTATTATCAGAAATAAAACTAGAAAAACAAATCTATTTCACACTGATAATTCTCAGCTAAATAATATCTCAAACAAGTTAGCATGGATAATAAAATTTTGTTGTTGAAATAATAAAAAGAACCAAATAAAATCGAGGTACAAAATGCAAAAGAAAAAATTATAGAATTAATAAATGGTTATAAAATAAACAACACAAGACAGAAAAAACTTATATTAGATCTATCTAATATTATAGAAATATTACAACGAATTGAACAAAAACAAAACATTATTTCTCTAAACTGAACTAAATAAAATGCTTGAAAATAAGCAAAAATCAATTATAATCCCTAAAAAGGAAATATAAAATTGAAAGCTCATCGGTTATAATTACTAAAAAAATCCATGGATGAATGTACCGATATATTAGCTTTACAGTTAGAACATCTAAACCAATGTATGTCATCTCTTGATATAAGGGGGGGAAGATGAAGAAAATAAAAACAAATATATAAAAAAATTAATAAAAGAACAAAACGATGATACTAATGAAGTAGTACACAAATATGAATATGAAGATGAAAATCCCTATAATTCAGATAATGATAACCCTACGATTATCAAAATCCCAACTATGTCAAAACCGAGAAATGTCAGACTTGTGGCGAAAAAAGAACTAGAGAAGATAACCCTTAATATTTTTCAACAAAATTTTGAAAAATAACAAATCAATATATACCAAAAGAACCCAGACACACAAAAGATATATTAGATATAGATTGTGTAGAAGAACTTGATAAGGTAATTACTGCATGGTTATAGTACACAAAAACTGCTAACTGCATTAAACGAAAAATTAAAATTGCTAAAGAGACAAGATATATTTAATTATAAAATATATAAAACAATAGGAATTGCAAGACAATACTTGGCATCATTACCTATAGAAACATAAGCAATATTAATAAAAATTCGACCTCTAATATAAATTTAATAGATAACACATAAAATAGATCTGAATCAGAGGCTGAAATTCAAAAAGCTTACTGGAAATTGATGAATTTAAAAATATGTAACATGTGCTATGTAGACAATTATATATGCGAATATAAGAAATATTATTACAAGCTAGATAATACAAGAAGAAAACAAGCCGAACCTTTGTTTTTTTTGGAAAATTACCTAGTATTATAGGAGAAAAAAATACTAGATACCTATCAACAAATAATAAGTGAAGGATTAATTGAAGATAGTCTAGGAGGAATGATTTCCACCCTAAAAACTTGGTTATTAGATCAGTGTATTAGTAATAAAATTAAAAAGGAAGCACAAGTCAGATTTGTTATGAAGAACAACAAGAACAAGTAGAAGAATATGGTTGTAAAAAACCAAAAAGAAATTAAAAAAAATATAAGAGAACAAAACATTGGAAACAAAAATTTTAATAAGCAGAAATACTATAAAAATCATATTAAAGTATTTTAAGAACAGAAAACATCATTGTAAAAGAACTAAACAACAAGATTGTCCATCAGAAAAGAAAACATGCAAATGTTGGCTTTGGCAAGAAAAAGGACATTATGCAAATGAATGCCTTAAAATAAAGAAAAACTTTCAAATGAATATATTAAAGGCTATATATGAAAAAGTATATAAACCCTTATAATCTGATATAGAATCAGACAATTCACTATACGAATTTGATTATTCATCCTCTGATAAAGAAGAAAATTTTAGTAAAGAATAACCCTAACGCAACATTTATAAAAATTAGATTTAATTCCAAAAGAGTATTAGCTTATATTGATACTGGAGCAACACTTTGCTTTGGACAAAAAAATGTTATTAAAAATTTGGAAAAATTAAAAAGACCAATAAAGATTATTGTGGCAGATAAGCCTGTGCACGAAATCTGGTTTGAATTAAATTTTCAAGTTCTAGAAATAGAAAAAATGAAATTTCCAATAAGAACAATATATTTACACGATTCAAGATTAGATCTAATAATAGGAAATAATTTCCTAAAACTATAATAACCGTTTATGCAAACATTAAATACTATAAACTCACATGTCCATAACAAAAACCAAAAAAACTAAACAAATATAACAAAATTCAAAAGAAATGGAAACAAAAATTATAAAAAGAAATGAAAGAGTAAAATTACACATAGAAAATATTGTTGATACCTTAAAGGCAATAAGGTTCTATAAAACTATAGAAGAAACTTTAGACGAAGTTTGTAGATAAAGACATAGAAAATATTGTTGACACCTTAAAGGCAATAAGGTTCTATAAAACTACAGAAGAAACTTTAGACGAAGTTTGTAGTTAAAATCCACTAGATAAGGATAAAACAAAAATACTGAACTAATAGAGATAAAACTAAAGGATCCAAATGCAAAGATAAATGTTCCAAACAGAATTCCATATTCTATTAGAGATGTCCAAGAACTCATTAAAGATTGTGAAGAATTATTAGAAAAATGTATAATTAGATATAGTTGTAGTTCTCATTCGGCACCAGCATTCTATGTAGAAAATCATAATGAAATAAAAGGAGGAAAACGAAGGATGGTAATAAATTATAAGAAAATGAATGATGCAACCATAGGAAGTTCTTATAAATTACCTAGAAAAGATTATATATTAGAAAAAACAAAAGGATCAAACTGGTTTTCACTCGATGGAAAATCAGGTTATTGGCAACTTTGGTTATCTGAAGAAACCAAGAAATTAACAGCATTCAGTTTCCCTCCACAAAAGCATTATGAATGAAATGTTTTACCGTTCGGTTTAAAACAAGTACCATCCATTTATCAATCTTTTATGGACAAATTATTAGCAGAATTAGAATTATTCTATATAGTATATATAGATGATATATTAATCTTTACACAAGAAACTAAAGAAAAACATATAAAACACCTAACTAAGATTTTAGAAAGAATAAAAGAAAAAGGAATAGTAATATCAAAAGAAAAAAGTAAGCGAATACAAAAAGAAATTTAATATTTAGGATTACAGATAGGAGAACAAGGAACCTTAAAATTACCATCTCATATAAAAGAGAAAATAGATAACTTTCCGAATGAATTAACATATATAAAAAAAATACAAAGGTTCTTAGGAGGTTTAAATTATACAGCAGAACAAGGCTTTCTTAAATAATTAGCAAAGGAATGAAGAAAATTACGAAAAAAAATATCAAAAAAAGTACCATGGAAATAGACTTACAAAGATATAGAAACATTAAAAATAATAAAAAAATAAATTGAGATAATTCCTGAATTATATAACCCTACAATTAAGGACTTACTTTTTATAGAAACAAATGCTTCAAATGAAGTTTGGGCAGGAAGTCTTTTAGCCATTGCAAATGGTAAATAGCTATTAGGCTTAGATGAAATGGGAATACCCATAATAGATAATAAAAGTGAATTGGATTCACAAATAGACTATTTGTCTACTGGTTCTTACAACGATATCTCTAGAATCAATCCACTAAACACTATTGATAGACAGAGTATCAAAGATAATACCAGTAATCACAGACTAGCTAACATTAATCATTTACCTAAACGATTATGTCAGCACATTTCGGGAACCTTCAGTTCTTCGGAGTTAAACTATCCCATCCACGAGAAATAAAAAACTCTAGCTTGCTTACAAGTTCTTTCAAAATGGAAGATAGATCTCATGGGAACTCGATTCAAATTAAGAATTGTCAGTACATATGTATCAGATTTTTGGAGATACAAGTTTCATGAAGATGATCATGGAAAAGGAAGTCCAATTCGGTGGCAGATGAAACTACATCAGTTCCAACCATACATCAGAACAATAAAATCATCATAAAACAGTCTCGCTGATACACTAACAAGATAATGGAGGCTTTGAAAAACAAGTCGCCAAACAGATTTGACAAAAACAAGAAGAAGAACAACTTATCCTTCAAAAAATTTTGGCTGTCTGGGGGGGGGAGAGTGAAGAACTCAAACAAATTTTAGAGAAACTTGGAGGAAACTTCTTAAAAGATGTCAACCAGCTACAAACATCATCGGTTATCCCAACATCGACTGCTGAAGAACAACTAGACGACCTTGCATCCATTAGAGTCTCGTTAAACAGACAAAAATGGGCATAAGTTACAGAAGAAGAAGGTTTGCGTCATCTTCGACAGACCTTTCAGGGACATATACAACGACTGTCACATCATCAGTAGCCATGTCAACGGAAAGAAGTAACTCATAAGTCATACACAACAATGGAGGAAGCCAAGAAAGCTTTCGAAGAATCAAGTACCTTCAAGGAAAAGCTTCTTAATAAAAGCGAGGGTAAGAAGCCCATGTACACCATGGAGATAAAGAAACCAAATCCAGTCACTATTGCAGCAATCCCGACCGTAAAACAAGAGGTTGAGATGAATAAGCTCACACCAGAGCTATATCAATAACTAAAGGATATGATCATAGGATATTCAAATGTCCACACAGAGAAGAGGTTCTATCTAGTTGGAACCAGAGGAGGATCACGAGTTGTCATCCTTCCAAAAGCAAGTGCACTAATAACCCATAATTTCTATGTCTTTGGTTTAATAGATACATCATACATCAACAAGATCGAGCAAGTTTCAAAACTTTCAATCAGTCTACAACAAGCAATCAGAGCATATTTCACAAGTTTTGCCAAGGAACGTGAAATATTTATCAGGTTTGCATCAACACTTCCGTACGAAGTTAATGGAGAAATCAAGATTAGTCCGGTCCAAGTTCTATATATCGGTATATTAAACAACAATTACCCTGCGAGAATGGAGAAATGAGTGTTCTATGAAGATGATTGATACAATTCCAAAAGATCAGCTGTAATGCCCGTGATCCGGAAAAAAACGGATGTTCTTTACGCTCGGGATCAGGTGGGAGGGGACCCACCGATCCAAGGAAAGAAGGATCGGTCTGAAACCGATCAATGTGATCGATCATGTGGACGGAAGCGGTCTAAAACCCGTTCAAAACCAATTTCATGGAAAAATCGGTCTTGAAATCGTTTTTGGACCGCTTTTGTGGCCATAAATTGGTTTGGAACCGATCTGGGTGATCGTTCTGCATTTTGGGTGAAAATCTCTGAAAAATGCAAAAAATCGGGCCAAGGTCGATTTTCATGATCGAATTATTGCAAAAATCGGGCCAAAGTCGATTTTCATGACCGAATTCTAGAGCAAAAAGTGGGTCAAGGTCGATTTCTTAATCGATTTTCTGGCTAGTGGGGTTGGTGAGTTTTGTGAGTGTTGGGGTTTCGTGGTCAACCCTATTAACCCTTTAAAAATTCGACTTCATCTCTCTTGGCATCCATTTTCGTGCCTGTGAGAGATAGAGGGAGAGGAGAGAGAGCTCAAATCTTGAGAGGAGAAGAAAGACAAGTCCTTGGAAGTGAAATTTGGTTTCAGCTGACAGGGTCTGGGAGAAAGAGCTTTCGACCGATCAAATCGTATGCAAAGGTACTGATGTTTGGTGGAGTTTTAGTTAACCCTTTAATATAGTTATAGCCCTTTGCGGAAATGGATTTGGGTTTGTAGTCTGAAAGTTATTCACGATTTCGTAGAGGTGTTCTGTTTCCGTCGAAAGCAGGACCAGCGGAGGCTCGGGGTTAGATCGCCGCCGCGTCTGTGGTTGGATCCTCACGAAATTGGGTGAGTAGTTTCAAGACTCATAGGGGTTTAACTCCACCAAATGGTTTTGAAAGTGGACGGTTAGATCGAAAGTTATGGTTCGATCTTTTCGGCGGTCGTTTCTGGGCTTTGCCCTGTTTTTACCAAGTTGTGGTAACTTGGGTGTTTGGTTGTTGTTTTGGCTGTAGGTTGAGCTGAGCTTGTGTGAGCTCGTGTGTAAGGTCCTTCTAAGGTTGTGTGTGGAGTTACCTTGGCCGTTCCTTGTTGTGTTGTCGAGGTGAGTGCGTGACCATGGGCTTATCTAAGCTATGGTGATGGTTTTGGTGTTTGTGTGTTGTTGTTTGATTGTGTAGGATGCAAATGGGAAGTCATAATCGATTATGTGTGGTGTTATGTCAATGACTTGGTGTTCATTGGTTAGTCATTTGCATTGTGTGTTGATTGTTATATCATTATGCTTGTGTGTATAGCTCGTAGATGGGAGGATCGCCTCACTAAGTATTTGTGATAATACTTACGCATCTCATGTGTGTGTGTGATGCAGGTTGAGGCAAGGTTTAATCGTGGAATCATGGCGGGGAGAGGAGGATGATCTAGTGACTCGGGGTTTGTGTGTGGTATTACGGTGTTTAGTAATACTATTTTATTGTTTTGTCTTCCGTTGTGCGTGTTAATTCCCAGGATTGGAATTATGTTTTATTGTGTGTGTGTTGGGTAATATTATCTTATGGGGGATAATCTTACTGTGTTGTTTCGAATTTGCGGTTAAATTCGAACTCGGTTTGTGAGTATGCGAATATTATTTATGGGAATAATATTTGCTTGTTTAAAAAAAAAAAAAAAAAAAAAATTAACCCGGGCGGAGTCGTCTCATCAGCAGTCATTCATAGTCAGAAAATTCTGAAAGACTATGAAAAGAAGATCAATTACAGATTCAACTACTCAAGCCCATCAGTAATCATGTACTCTCTAGCAATAACACCAACAAATGAAGATGGCATGAAAGCCCTAAGAAGAATAAGTCTGTTAATGGCTCAGATCAACGACCCATTCAAAGAACTGCTAGAAGAAGATAAATACACCACATGCGAGATGTTAAAAGTTCTCCCAGAACACCAAAGAAGGTTTTACTGAGGGATCCACCCCAAAAAGAGATTAAGACCTTGTCGGTAATCATTTAAGGCGACGGCAAACCATGTGATGAAAGTCAATAAAGGTCAGATTGGTACCTAACTCTTACCACGCGTCAATAAAAATAGTAGTCCTAAAGAGTCATTATGAAAAGAGTCCATAAAGGCTACACGTCAAAAGAAAAAAAAATAGTGGCAATTATGTAAGCCACGCATCTAAAATATTTTCAAGAACCTTCTCTCTTAAGTTTGTAGCCGCATATATAAGGAAAAGTCCTCTCATTTGAGAATGCATCGAGTTCTATGAAATAGAAATTCTCTGTCTAAAACTAAAACAGTTTTTAGCTCAAGTAAGGATAGTATCCCAGAACAGTGATACATCTAACCTAGAGGTAAAACTCCGACGGTTAGCAGGCGAGAGGTAAATCTCCGGACGCCCTATATCCTGAACCTATCCCAGATCAAAACAGCAATCAACAAATAACAACAAAATCAAGGAATCAAGGAATCATGAAGAAACAACAATCAACCTCAACGAACTCAGATCAGGTAACACATTTAAATAGATGAAAACATCTTAAACAATAAACAAAGAAATCAAGAAATTAAGGTATAAAATAGACTCAACCAACGATCTTGATATAAAATTATCAAGTATATCAAAATTATAAATTTATCAAAAAATTGTAAAATCAGAGGTTTCTTCTATAAAAGAAGAACATAGATTAAGAGAATTAATACAAAAATATGGAAAAAAACTAATAATATAATAAAGATCTCATAAGATCAACTTTATAAAATAATGAATGAATTTGCCAAATTAGATTATTCAGTTAGACTAATCTCTAGCACAGATAACGAACAAATATTTTTTGAAGATATTTGTGTAGATCTAGACCAAAATTTAATAGATAAAGAAGATTTCGATATTGAAAAAACTACAAATTATAAACTAGAACAAATGTTATAAAAAAATTCAGAAGAAAAAATATAGTAAAATACGAAGTAATGTCTGGTGAAAAATCTATACCCATAGAGGATGCAATAGGACAGGTAATTATATCCTTAATTAATCCAGATCAAATGAAAAGAAGAATATCATCTATCAAAAATATATCAGAAAGATCAACCATAAAATATATTCATCTCAACACTATTCAAATGATTATAAAAGGAACTTTTATAGAAAATATTAATAAACCCATAACACATAGATTAATCGAGAATAGAATCACAGACAAAAATTATAGAATAATTGCAGTTGGAAACGACAATTTAAAATATGGAAAAATAAAACTCGACATAACATTACAAATTGGAATACCACTTCAAGACCAACATATTAACCAGTCAATTATTCTACAATACAAATTTGAAAGAAAATAATTAATTAAAAAGGGAATTCATCCTTTTACCATATCATATAGAATAAATTATGCATTAAATAATTCACATCATAGTATAGATTATGAAAAATAGACCGAATTAAGGTAAACGAAATATTTCAATATATCTTAACGTTTGAAGTAAATCATACACCATCTATGAGAAGTATAAGATTAATAAAGATGATGAAGAACCAGAAGAAACTATAACCAAGCCTATATATTCAAAAATATCTCAAGAATTAACTATTAAAAGTATACAATAAAGTATTTTCAAAATAGAAAAATCATTATTATAAATTTACAGGAGATTAATCTCATTCAACTGTTTCATCCAAAAATAAATCTCATAAGTATCCGCAAAAATACAAAACTATTGGTATCAGAGCTAGCAACTATCCTAAGAAAAATACCCAACCGTTTACGGTAGAATAAAATTAAAAATTGAAAAAAAAAAACAACCCAAAAGAGGGTCAAAGATGTCAATTGGACTAAAAAGTGTGGTATTCTTGTCCTACACTTAAAAACCATTGTATTCAAGACAATTCCCCTAAAATAAAAATATATTCTAAAACTCAAAAATTCATATACAAAAACATAAAAGACAAACTAACTATTAATATTACTAATTATGCTTATATTGAACCAACAAAAGTTTTTTAAAGATTTTTTGTTACACCTCAATTAAAATGGATAATCAATCAAATTATATCAAATAATACAACTCACCTCATTTTTTGCCAAATAGATTATAAATAAAATTAACAAAATAATTTATAATAGAAAATCTTCTTTGCATGGACGATTAAATTTAATATTGTAAAAGATAGGTTTAAATTGTAGTTAAATGATATTTTGGATAAATATAAATACATATACATATATAAGGAAAATATATCGCTAAATATATTATATGATATATCAAACATTATTTTGAGAAAATAAAATGAATAAAATTTAGTAGTCATAAATTAAATAAACAGAAACAAATTTCATAAAGTAAAAGTATAAAGAAAATTATCAATATAAATTAAGTGATATGAAAATATCTGCAGAATTATTTTTGAAGATCTAATCCAAAACAAAGCAGAAGAAATTGGGAAAACAAAATTTCAATTAATTTGAAAGAAAATATTATCCTTTTAAAAACTATTTTCTAATGGTATTTAATGTAATTAAGTACATACTAAAAAAAATTCTTACAAAGTTATGTTTTTATTATATAGTAGATATATTCTCATCTATAACCTTTGGAAAAACACCAACTCTAAAGTCTAATATTGAAAATCTATCCCCGAAATAATAACATAATCTAAAAATTTAAATTTAAACAAAATGGATTATTTATTTAATATCAAAATAGTTAGCCTATCATTCGTTCTAACTGATTTCTTATCCAAAAAGAAAAAAACATACACGGACAATAAAAGTTTAATACTAAAAGGTCCAAAAAGAATCATAATAAGATGCTAAAAGAACAAAGCTGTGAGGCGAATCAAAAAACAGAGTGGTTTAAAGGTATATAGTTCTCGCACGCCACACCAAAATACTCTTTACTAGCTTGTCTTGCCGTTCAAAACCGACTAACCACGGGTGATAGACTGCTGAGATGGAATGCTGGAGTTAATCACTCTTGTGTTTTCTTTCACCCCCCATTATAGAAACACGAAACCACTTGTTCTTCACATGTGGGTATTCAGAGAATTTATGGGCAGGAGTAGGGATGTTATGATGGGTTTGGAAACTATTTAATAAATGGGTACATTGTTTATATTTATACCTATTTAATCCCATTTAAAGAAAAAAATTAAATGGGGTTAAATGGATTTCCCCATTTAGACCCATTAATTAAATGGGTAAACCCATTTATTAAATGGGCACCCATCTAACCCATTTATAAGATTTCTCTAAAGATTTTCTTTTTACATTAACAATTAAAATTGGTTTTAGTTGATTAAAAAGAAAGAAAAATTGGTTTATAAATTTCAAAAAAATGTTAAATAAGAATAATAAAATTATTACATTTATTACCAAAAATGTTCCCGCCAAAAACATGATTCCACAATTTTCCGTAGTAAATACGGTATCACATTTTTATGCGAAAAAATTTCGAGTTAGAATTTTCCCGCCAAAAACGTGATTTCACAATTTTCCAGCCAAAATCGATAGTCCGTATTTTTCCCGCCAAAAACGTGATTCTGCAATTTTCTCGCCAAAAACGTGTTTCCGCAATTTTCCGTCAAAAACGTGTTTCCGCAATTTTTCCGTCAAAAACGTGTTTCCGCAATTTTTCCGCCAAAAACGTGTTTCCGCAATTTTTCCGCCAAAAACGTGTTTCCGCAATTTTTCCGTCAAAAACGTGTTTTTGTAATTTTCCCGCCAAAAACGTAATTTCGTAATCTTATCAAAAAATCTAGTTTCATAATTTTTCCGCCAAAAATGTGATTCCGCAATTTTCCCGCCAAAAACATGATTCCGTAATTTTCTCCCAAAAAAATTATAGTTTCATAATTTTCCCGCCAAAAACGTGATTCCATAATAGTCCCGCGAACATGAATTTCCGTAATTTTCCCGCCAAAACATGATTCCGTAATTTTCCGCAGTTAATATGGTTTGACAAACCAAATAAATGTTGTTTTACAAACCCATAATTATCAATTAAATATAATAATTAGTAATTAATTTTGATAAGAAAATTATCACATCTAACTTAAATGAGTTTAAATGGGTATTGTAACTTTGGCAAGGTTAAATGGGCAGGGTTATATGGGTCTAAAACTTAAATGGGTTTATATGGGTTTAGGGTTAAATAGGTTGGGTTTAAATGGGGTGGGTTTAAATGGGGTGGGTTAGCCCATATTAACATCCCTAGGCAGGAGCCACTGCAAAGCTATTCACTCAATGCTTCTCAACTGATTGGAACATTATCCTTAAACTTCTCATGGACAAGACGTTGCTTAAGGATGTATGTTCTTGAAGAGATACATCTTTCAGCTCACCTTTTACTCCATATGGAAAGAAAGAAATAGTAGAAAACATGGAGAAGCACCAATTCTGTCTGATCAATTGGCTAGATAAGCAGGTCCATAACGGAATATCATCTATACGAAAACAAGGCGAAAGACAATATAATGGTTGTATGGAGATTTGGGTTTCTTCGAGATAAGAAACAGGCTATTGGTATCATTCGTATTTTGTTCTGATGTACTCTAAAAACGTTCAACCAACTGCTGCACTTGTTGTAAAAATATTTCGCAAATAAATTTTCTATTTTAGCAAAAAAAAAAGCCCATTTAGTTGTACTGATGAAATTATGTGAAAACAAACATTTGGCTGGTGAGAATGTCAAATATGAATCAGGATGAACTATTGATGCTTTGACGCAAGTTAAAAAATAAGAACTTGTTTCGAGCATTTTATTTTCTCTGGTCAAACTTTGAAATGTTCTTCTCAGTCTTCTCTTCCTTTATTGCGTGTGCATTTTGTGGAGTCTTCTCTTTCTTTATCATGGTGTTCATTGAAGTTCTTGTAAGACTGAAATTAGTTAGTATGATATGTTCTCTGTATTTACATTTTGATCAAGTAATTTTGTAATTGTACAATTCAAGGAATGCTTAATATTATCACCATCAAATCATGATCATGACTTGTTTCGTCTGTAAATTTTTTTTTCTTTCTCTTACGTATAACAAGTTCATTCGAAAACATCACATGGGAATATGGAATTATAGCTTGTGCAAGAAAGGTTGAGGGCCAAGTTGTGGGTGAATGGTAAGAACTGTGTAAGGCGCGTGAACATAAGGAGAAAGTTCAAAGAAGAATCTCTGCAATATCAAATCCATTGCCATATTTGCCTCCATTAGAGCAAAATTCTGGCATGCAGATCCTTGTCCCCACCCAAAGGGCAAGAATAAAACTTTAATTTGTTAGATTTTTGTGATTAAGAAACAAAATATCGTAAAATTGCACTCAGATTATCAAGAAGAAAATGAATCCAATTATTTTGAATGCTTCAGTTTATTAATTGGATAATGTCTTTGCCCTACGGACTACATTATTTATAGATTGGATAACATAAGTATAATCTAAATAAAAGATGTGAATAATCTGATTGGGGAACCTAAGTATACTCCAAAATTGAAAACAATTTGTTTCTCTATTAACCATCTCAAAATTATTGTTTGCCAAAAAATAAAGACTTACATTCATAATTAGTTTCCAAAGCAATGTTACATGACTAATTATAATCATGTTTGGACTAAACACTTTGAAATGTTAACAAAAATGACAATAATTAAAAAAACAATTAATTTACAAAATCTCTTTCTAATATCTAAAATACAAATACTATCTCCGAATCAAAGTTAATAAAACAAAAATGTACACTAAAACTAAAACTCATAAACGAAGATTTAACATTACTAATTACGCTTATTTTAAACAAAAAGAAATATATAACTTTTTAAAAACCCTGAATCGTAGCGCGAATATTTACCTAGTATTATTCTAAAACTAATTAGGTAGCTATCTGCACCATGTGGGATGAAAAAATGTATCAAAGCAAATTATTACAGAGAATGTTTGGCTAAAGATGAATATTCAACACTATGTCTAAACAAATACATCAAGATATACTAACACCAAAAATAAACGAAATAAAGATAATTTAACCATATTTATGGTTTTCTGTTTTTATTTTCGTGTTCGTCGGTTATCAATATCTTCATTTGAAAGGAGTTTAACCATAATGTCTAAAGTTCTTGGTTTGGAAATATAATATTGGAGAGAGAATTAGGTTTTTATGAATTATATTAATCGATAGATATACTATGTATATATATACACATATAGGTCATACTATATATTTTTAAATGTTAGACATTTTAATTTTCCTTTTTATTTGAATTTATATATTTTAGATTTTTTGAAAAGATTAAGTGACACACTTTTTAATTAAGTAAATTCATTAAAAGCTGACGTATAATCAACCATGTTGAAGAATGAATGAGAGCGTTTTTAATTTTTTGATTCAATACATAATATTACATGTATGGAGTCAATTTTCATTCCTATAATCCTTCACAATTTTTTGTTTCAATTCGAAAAGACAACACCAAAATTATAATTTTTAGTTTATATATATATATTGGTAAATTTTTATAATTATTAGTTTATAGGGCGGTGTTTGTCATCAGATTAAATGGCGGACTAAACTTTTTCCTGAGCAAGATACGCGATGTTTTTTTTTTAATTTGGAGAAATATATTTGATTTTGAGAGTATAACCTCTAGTACATTAAAACCTCTATAAATCAATAAATCAGTATAATTAATAAATTTCTCCGGTCCCGAGTTAAGCCAAAATAATATTTAACACAATTTGATGATATAATAACATAACAAAAATTTAAATTTTATGTAAATATATGGTCTCATCAATATTATCAATATATACATATTAGAAGTGTATTAGATTTGTTGATGGTATAATTTAGACGATTTTTAAAAATTGATTAGTGGCTTGTGATGCTAGTTGATACTCATGTGGCTAGCTAGCCCATCCACTCCCCAGAAAAAATTGAAGTTGTAGTGAAAACTAACATTTTTAGCCTCTTGTCAAACTTACACTCGAAACATTTATTATTTGGGATCTTTTAATAAATCAATACTATAAAGACAAAACTAAGTCTCTTCAGCACAACTACATCAGCTATTTTATGTTATGAGGAGGTGCCACATCATTTAAAATGATTAGTTTGATTAACCAATCAAAACATAAGAAATTAACAAAAACCTACACTTATTAACCCTTCAATAGAATTCTCTCTTCCTCACTTCATTTTCCTTAAAAGCAAAAAGCTTATTGATGTTTTTTAAATTCATCTTTGATCATTTCCGACTCAATTAAAATCAATTATCGTTTCACGTTTCATGGTTCATCTCCTCCAGACTTACAACTGCATCAATATCGCATCCCAACCAACCAACTTCTGTTTTTGGTTTCCATAGAATCGGATATAAACATATTTTATTACAAGCTTTTTCTGAGACAATAAGGATTTCCGGATTTGTTAGACACTATTGATTTTATTAAATCCCAGATTGATAGGTTTTAAAATTCATTGTCTCCTTCTCTAATTGTTTTTAGGTTAGTCTTCTAGATAAAGAATCTTGATTCCTAATCGAAGTAGATGTGTCGAAAATTTCTGATGCTTACGAGGTAATCATCTTTGTAGATTTAATTTTGAATCTATCCTGAATCGAAGAAGCTGTATGATTTTGAATTTTTCAAATCCCATTATACATTGGTGTATAACTCTTAAAGAAGAGTTTGTTTTAGTGTATCAAAAATCATTATTTCGAATGTCTCTGTTATATAAATAGGCCCGACCCAGACCAGAAGCACAACATGCAAGGGATTTAAGCAGCATCTTTTATAAATTATTTTGGGGGCATCATTTTTAAAGATTTTCCTTTGTATAGTGGTGTAGTCTAGGAATTTGTTAGTTATAGGTTTGATTCCTATGTATAGGTTTCTATAACTTTTTTTTAACATATTAAGTTTCAAAGATATCTTTCGTCTTTTAATTCCACTTGAAAAAGACTTATTTATGGGGCATTAAATTTCTAGTTCGCTTTAGGCATCAAATCACTTTGGGCTGGCCGTGTATATATATCACCATGTAAAGATCCAAATCAAATTGATGTTTGTTTGTTTGTTTGTGAATAATAGCATTTTCCTAGATGTTTAAACTTAATTATGGCTTTTCTTTTTCGTTTTTGTTCAGATCGCTTTCAAGATGTATGGTATGTTGGCTGGAAGTGTTAGTCTAATGACAAGTGAGCATGTAAAGCTAGCTTATGGTGGCGACAACGAAGCTTTTCTGCATAAAGTACTAACTCCTACATACAATACAATTGCAAAGGTCTGCTAGCTTTAGTCATTCTTAGTTGTAGCTATCTTCTCTTCTTGAATTTTTTTCTACAATCTTCCTTTTTTTATTCATCTTGATCTTTGTGCATTACAGGAAGCAAAGAGAAGTAGAGGAGAAAAGTCAAAACATTCTGTATGGAGCAATTATGATGACTTGAATGAATATTTTCGGTAAAATATTTGGGAGAATGAATCATTGAAGCAAAGATATTAACGACCACAAAAGAACGAAAGAGAATCCTAATACCAAGGATCATCATGACAACATCAGATATGAATTGTCCATACAACATGAAAAGACGACAATTCGCAATAAGAGTTTGTTTTACGATGACGATAAACAAAAGTAAAGGGCAGAGTTTGTAAAATGTCGAAGGTATTTATCTCCCAAAGCATGTTTTCAGCCACGAACAACTCTATGTCGCTTTATCCCGCGTCACCTCCAAAAAAGGACTGCGAATTTGGGGTGAAACAACAAGCAAAGAAACAACTCCAACAATCACACATGTCGTATACAAGGATATCTTCAACAACCTAAAATGCAAAGAAACAGGTACTTACATATCTTAACAATAGCTATCAACATTTATATTAAAATACCTAATCAAACCAAAATAATATACAAGAGAGGGAAACTAGCTAAACAAAGATAAGCAATAAGGAGGGCACTCTTACAAAACAACATTCAAGAATAAAACGCCTAACTTCAGCTCCGCAAAAAAATCACATTTTAAATAGTTTTAAATTAATTCAAAAACAAAAATATTAATTAAATGTTCATTGCTATCTAATATAGGGAAATTGTCAAAAACTGTATCCAAAATTGAGTTTGAATGCAAAACTAGACCTCAAATTGAAACAAATGCAAAACTAGCCCAAAAGAGTAGAGAAATTACATTAACCTCCTTATTTTCAAATAAAAAAAAGAAATCGCAATTTCGGTTTAAACTTTCGCGCGGCAGAGACTTTATGAACGGCCTCATGAGACTTCGTCCATGAACTCTCATTTAGTAATTATATCTTAGATTTAAATTATAAAAATAATAAAAAATAATTTCATTGCAATTTCTTATACGTATCCAAATATAAATTTTATCAATTAAAATTTTTTAAAAAATCATAGAATTAAAACATGTAAGGTTGATTATGTTCTAAATCCCAAAAATAGTTGGAGACTTCAGAAGCAAAGTCTGAAACCGTAATTAAATCTTAATTTTAAATTAGAAAAATAAAAAATAATAATTTCATTGCAAATTTGCATACAAAAAATGATTTTATCGAAATATGAATTTTATAAATTAAAATTTCATAGCATTTCATAATACTAAAGCATGTAAGGTTGATTATCTTGTACAAAACCCAAAAACAATCAGAGATTTCATATGTGAAGTCTCAAACCGTAACTAAATTTTAAATTTAAATTAATAAAATAATCAAAATATTTGGATAAAACTTTTCGATAAATAAATTATTTTAAATCAAAGCTAAAGGTTTAAAAACAAAAGTTCATAAAATTTCATAAAACAAAATTTCATAAAATTTCATGAAACTAAAACTTGTAAGGTAAACCATGTGAAACATAATAGGTTTAGGGTTTGCTAATGGATAAAAATCCATGTATATATCTTTAGGGTTAGACTAAGGTTGTTATTTTTTACATAAAATGATTACTCTTCATATAATTGTTAGATTTTGTATATATTAGATAATTTTGATGACAAATGTAAGTATTTATTAGGGATTGTTAACTAAAACTGAAAAAAATATCCGAATTTTCTATAGCTTTCCTAACTTATATTTAATATCTAATTGCTAAAATGATCTCTTAGGAGAAACGTTTGGTGAATGGAGACTTCATCGGTGAAGTCTCAAGCGCCAAGCCTCGCCTAACCAAATTGCCGAACTCTAAGAGGCGACTATCTCCACGAGCCAACTCTCGAGATAGCTAACTCTCACTTAGTCTCACCCTAAGACCTCGCAAGACCAAGTCCCCTTAACGAATGCGATTGAGTTTCCTAAACAAAGTACTAATCCGATCTAGGGAGCCAAACTTTTGAAGCAAACCAACGAAGCTTCATGATGTCTAGAGGAGTCCCAAGGGTCACCGAACAACAAGCTTCTTTGCGACGCCGAGCTTTGCGCCATGCCGAACCGGTCGAACTTCGCTCCTTGCAACAAAATTGTCGAATCGAGCCTCATGACGCCCCAAATTGACAATGCCTAGCTGAGCTCCAAGAGAAAAACCTCCGAGCTTCACTCCCTCAAGATGGCGCTTGATGAACCAGAGTCTTAAACCAATCCTCTAAAGTTTCGAGTGTCACGCCGAGCCAAGCTTTGCACCACGAATATCACCAATATGAAGAGCTTCGCAATGAACCGCCAAGCTCCATAGCAAGCCCCGCCACGATACACACACCACCGAGAATGTGCCAAGCTACATCGCCGAACTTCAAGAAATAATTGGCTATACTACGTCGAAATCGGTGGAAATCGACAAACGCTCAACTCGCTGAACCATGCGTCAAGGAGAAGCGCCAAGCTCTTCCTACACCTCGCCGAGCTCAACTTAGCTAGCTACGTCGAGCCTCACTCCACGAACGCGAGAATACGCCACCGCGCCGAACCAAAGACTTCCCTGAACCAAAGACTCTGCCGAACTAAAGCCTTCGTCGAACCAAGTTTGCCGAGTTCTACTGCGCCGCGCCACTAGCAGAGCTCTGCTATGCTGAATCAAGAAGCCCTGCCAAGCAGACTTGCATAGTTGACTTGACATACTCGCCTAGCCTCGTTGGTCGAGCTTTGCCTCACTTGTCTAAACTCGCCAAACTCTGATTGACCACGTGACGCGCTGAGCTTCAAGCCGTGCCAAGCTTCCTTTTCAAATCGACAAGCTTCGTGCAACACCCAACCAAGCTCCGAGGAAACGCACCGAGCTTAGCACCTCGAGTAAAGTCGCCAAGCTTCACGGGTAAACTTCACAAAGAATCAACTCTCTGAGCTCCGACGACAAGCAAGATTGTCGAGCTTGCCGCGCTCAATGTTTGTTGAAACAAGGATTCTGCCAAAATCACAATTGGGAAGCTCTTAACGTCAAGATGTCGAGCTTAAAACATTGGCCAAATTTGATCAACAAAAGCTGAGGTTCCAAACTAACTTCACGCCAAACAAACCTCGTCGAAGTCTCCAATAAACCTCGCCCAACTCTAATCGCCTCTCAAAACCCAAGCTTCACACACGTGAGCAGCGCTAAGCTTCACACACGTGAGCAGCGCCAAGCTTCGCACACAAGGAATCAAGGTCGACGGCACCAAAAAACATAGGGAGATGGAGAGAGGAGCCCACGCAAAGAAAATAGTCATATACAAAAGATTTATTTACAGAAGATTTACGAAAGATTTATAGATGATTCACAGAAAGCTTACAAAATGATTTACAAGAAGATTTATAGAATATTTAAACAGAAGATTTACGGATGATTTACAGAAGATTTATGGAAAGTTTACAAAAAGATTTACAAGAGGATTTATTAATCGTGTAAATCTCTCTCTGTGTGTGGATATAATATTAACATAGCCGCACTCCACAGAATATTCTTGGCATATGCGATATAACCTAAACATTGAATAATATATATTCTAACACTCCCCCTCAGTCTAAGCGGGAGGTTTGCGAATGCTTAGGCTGGAACAAAAATCTTCGAATAAGGACACTGGAAGACCCTTGGTGAATATGTCAGCATACTGTAGAGAAGAGGGTACGGGAATGACTTTGACCTCACCTAACGCTACCTTTTCCCGAACAAAGTGGATATCAATTTCGATATGTTTAGTGCATTGGTGTTGAACCGGATTGGAGGAGAGGTAGACAACACTCACATTGTCACAGTAAACCACCGAAGCACGGGAGATAGGGAGACTGAGATCTTTTAGGAGTTGGCGTTACCATGTGAGTTCGGCAACGGCATTTGCTACACCTCGATATTCGGCTTTGGCACTGGATCGTGAGACAGTATTTTGGTGTTTTGCAGACCACGAGACTAGGTTGTTTCCCAAGAAGATACAGTAGCCGGACGTGGATCGTCGGCATGTGGGGCAGCCAGCCCAATCGGCGTCCGAATAAGCTACTAAACTCACGACAGAGGAGCGATATAGTTGTAGTCCATGCAAAATTGTGCCTTTAACATAGCGGAGTATACGTTTTAAGGCATTGAAGTGGGACTCACGTGGATCATGCATGTGGAGATATACTTGTTGGACGTCATAAGAAATTTCTGGACGTGTAAACGTTATGTACTGTAGCGCACCCGCAAGGCTTCGATAGAAGGAAGGATCTTTCATAGGTGGACTGTCATCGGCAGCCAGTTTTGGTTTTGTGTCAACCAGTATGTGACACGTGTTGCATTCGGTCATGCCGGCACGGTGGAGAAGGTCAGCCGCATAGTTGTGTTGATGGAGAAAGAGTCCCTGCGCCGTTGGAGTAACACTGATGCCGAGAATATGGTGAAGGGGGCCGAGATCAGTCATAGAGAATTCAGAACTGAGGGAAGCTATAATCGAGGTAAGAAGGGATGGTACCGATGCTGTGAGAACGATGTCATCGACATAGAGAAGTAGGTATGCAGTTTCGGTCCGACGATGCAAGATAAACAAAGACGGGTCAGAATAGCTTTGCCGGAAGCCTAAACGACGAGCAAAAACTGCAAACCGTGTGTACCAAGTGCGCGGCGCCTGTTTGAGACCGTAAAGCGACCGATGCAAGAGGCAGACATGGTCAGGTTTGGAGGGATCACGATAGCCAGGAGGTTGGTGCATATAAACCGTCTCTTTAAGGTCTCCATGTAAAAATGCGTTTTGGACGTCTAATTGATGGAGAGGCCATTGGCGAGACGTGGCAATGCTGAGGACAGTACGTATAGTGGCAGGCTTCACAACCGGACTAAAAGTCTCATCACAGTCGATGCCGGGTTGTTGTGACTTTCCATTGGCGACTAGACTTGCTTTGTATCGAACCAACTTGCCATCTGCATTGAACTTATGCCTGAACAACCACATATAACGAACAATATTAGTATTCGGGGGCCGTGGTACTAGAGACCACGTTCCCATTTTAATAAAAGCACCATACTCATTATCCATAGCACCAGTCCAGTTAGGATCATTTGCCGCATGTACATGCGAAAGAGGAAGAGGAGACACCGCTGTTGTGTGGAGACACATCCGCTTGACTGGTTTTCGTGGGGCACCAGCTTTCTCATGTGTGACCATAAAGTGAGCATTAGTAGCCGGTGCAGGCGGGGGAGTCGACGGAGATGGTGGCGTTGGTGCAGGTGGAGGAGCCGGCGGAGACGCAGGTGAAGGTGAATGCGGCAGAGACGTAGTTGAAGGTGATTGCGGTGGAGACAGAAGATGAGGAATGGCTTGTAAGATAGGCGGTATTGTGGGAAGAACATCCGACGGGGAGACTGTAGGTGTTAGTGGCTGAAGTGAGGCAAATGGAAATGTATTCTCATCAAACATCACATGACGAGAGAGGAGAATCCGATTTGTAGAGAGATTAAGACACCTATACCCGCGATGATCTACCGGATAGCCAAGAAAGATGCATGTTGCAGACCGTGGGGCCAGCGTATGGGGAGTTGTTGGCAGAAGATTAGGATAGCAAAGAGAGCCGAATACTCGAAGGTGATTGTATGTCACCGGCCTTTGAAACAGAATAGAGTATGGTATAAAGTTGTGGATTGCAGCAGACGGCAATATGTTGAGGAGATGAGAGGTGGTCATTAAAGCTTCGGCCCAGTAATTGAGTGGCATGGAGGCTTGATGAAGAAGGGTCTAAACCATGTTGTTGATGGTGCGGATCATCTGTTTTGCCTTCCCATTTTGTTGAGACGTGTAGGGACAGGAGAAACGACTGATGGTGCCACATGATGCCAAATAATCTTGAAAACGACGATTCACATACTCTCCACCGTTATCACTTTGCAAAGCTTTTATTTCCGTCCCGAACTGAGTCCGAACGTAGGCTGCGAACTGCACATACTTGGAAAACAAATCACTCTTGCGGTGAAGAGGAAATATCCACACAAACTGAGAGAAGTCATCGAGAAAAATTGCATAATATTTCAAGCCACTAATACTAGCAATAGGGGATGTCCAGACATCAGAGTGAATAATGTCAAAAGGTTGAAAAACCATAGATGTAGAAGATGGAAAGGGCAGTCTAACATGCTTGCCCAATTGACACGCATGACACAAAGTCGTCATGTCATGTTTAGAAAAGTTAATAACACCCGAAGAAGAGAGAGACGAGAGAACAGCTTTGCCGGGATGACCTAAACGTCGGTGCCATAACTGATCGGAGGAGGTAGAGGAGAGGAATGCCAGTGGAGAAGACGTGGTGGAAGGGGAAGCAACCGAATATAAAGGACCCGTACTATCACATCGGAGGAGCTTGGCCTGAGTGTGCAGATCCTTAACAGAAAAACCAAACGGGTCAAACTCAACAGAAATATTATTATCCGTGACAAAGCGACGAAAGGAGACCAGATTTTTAATCATTGTTGGGCAGACAAGTACGTGACGGAGGTGCAATGGGCGCGAGGAAGGCGAGAGAGGAAGTATGCCATGACCAACGTTGGTGGTGCGAGCAAAAGATCCATTACCGACGGTGATATTGGGAATGTGCATAATGTTTTTATTAAAAAGAGAACGTAGCGTACCTGGCTGGTGAGTGATGTGGTCGGTAGCTCTGGTATCCATGTACCACATCAAATCCACTGGATCATGCAGGCTCATGGTGTTAAAGGCATGAGTAAGCTGCTGAGTTGGAGACGCATGAGTGAAATGAGCTTCATGTGAGGAGCGATGAGGAGCAGGACCGAGGATACTTGGAGGCGATGGATGTGGTGGAGCCGGATTGGCATACGACGGAGCACTATATTGAAACGGTGGTGGAGACCACATCGGATATGTCAGCTGATAAGGCTGCGACGGATGATGGCTCCATGGTGCTAGTGCGTTGGAGTAGTAACGTTGATGCCAATTGTTGTTGTTGTGTCGGCCACAACCACGTCCATTACGGTTGCCACGACTACCACAGTTAGAGGACCCACGATGACTTTTACCGGAATTGCCATGAAACTGGTTGTCCGAAGACGACGATGCAGCCGAGAGGAGCACATTAGGAGGCGACGAGGTGTTGATAGAAGGATTGGTGGATGATTGTTGTTTAGCAAGGCGTGTCTCCTCCATAAGAAGCATGGATCGAGCTTCCATGAACTTGGGGAAAGGGACTTTGTGTATGATAACATTAATAATGTTATCATATTTTTCTGAAAGACCATTCAAGGCGTGCATGACAAGAGCACGTTCAGACACTGGTGAGTCAATATTGGAGAGGAGATTTGAGATTTTCTTCAGCTTTTGACAATAGGAATGAATATCGAGATCACCGATTTGGGAATTGCGGAGATCGTTCTCCAGTTGAAGTGTCCTGCCTTCTTTGTTGTCACGAAACAAGTGTTCTATAGATTGCCACAGTTCTCTAGAAGTACACTTTTTTTTCATAACCGAATCGAGGAGAGATTCAGAGATGGTGCCATAGATCCACATCTTGACAAGGCCATCACGCTCTTTCCACTTGACATCGGCTTTGGAGGTTGGTACGGAGGAGCCATCGAGATGTCCTAGTACCCCAAACGAGAGACAATGAGTCTCGAGAAGCTCACGCCACAGATCGTAGTTGAGCTTTTCCATATTGAGAGTGACAGGAACATATGCTCGGATCTAGGATATGGTGAACGGTTTGTCGACGGAAACAGCACCAGGTTCAGTCATCTTGTAGCTGAACAGAGACAAGAAGCGAGAGTGAAATGAAAAGGAAGGAAAGAGGAGGAATAGGAAGAAGAAGAAGAGGGTGGAGGCTGGATCGGCGACGGCTAGCAAAAGAGAATTGGGTTTTTGCTAGGGTAGCTCTGATACCATGTAATCGTGTAAATCTCTCTCTGTGTGTGGATATAATATTAACATAGCCTTTATATAGGCACTCCACAAAATATTCTTGGCATATGCGATATAACCTAAACATTGAATAATATATATTTTAACAGATTTTTCAGAATATTTAAGGAGGATCTACAAAAAGTTAACAGAAGATCCTTTCGTGTCAAACCTGACGTATCCCGAAGCAAGGTTCTCTCCGCCGACCTCGAGAATGCTCTCGCCCACCGGTTTAAGGGGAGGGGCTACTGATGGACATGGGGTAAAGCCCGTAATCTTTTAACTCACCCAACAACGAAAATGCCCAATAATAAATGGCCCACCAAAGTTTCCCCACCTCTTCAAGATTTTGAGGGCAAAAGTGGAATTTGACAAATGAACAGAACCTAGGTCACTTGCACCACCCTATAAGTACCTAGAGGATACTATTGAGAAGGGGATCAGGGGACTAAGAGTTATTGTCCAAAAGCTAGAGGGAAATATCATCGAAGAACGTTCACGCAGCTTCCTATCAGAGATCGTCCACCTAGCTGCCAATCAGAGATCGTATGCCTAGCGTCCTATCGGAGATCGTCCACTTAGCTTCTTATCAGAGATCGCCCACTTAGCTACCTATCGTAGATCACCCATCTAGCTTCCAATCAGAGATCACACGTCTAGCTTCCTATCAGAGATCACACACCTAAATTCCTATCGGAGATCGCCCAGTTAGCTTCTTGTCGGAGATATCAGAGATTGCCTATCAAGCTTCCTGTCGGAGATCGCCCACTTATCTGATAGAATATAGGAATATTCTGTTACAACTACTTATATATATTTGTTAATAGTTGTATCCCAGATTCTGTGGAAATTCTCTGTAACATCTTTGGCTATTTAAAGCCTTGTATATTGATCAATCCTCTCAAGGGGAATTCATCATATTTCATGGTATCAAAGCCATCTTGCTTCTGATCCCTCCTTCTTCTTTTCTTCTTCCTTTTCTTCTCTCTTTTCTACTTTCTTTTCTCTCGTTCTCTGCTTATCAATGGTTGCTGCTTGAGCACCCAACACCATTGAACGGGCTTTTGGAGTGACTAACATCTAATCCCACATTCCTCTCACTTTCTACCTCGACGATCACAACTACGATGCCTGGCATGAACTGTTTTTGACCCATTGTCTCATGTTTGATGTTCAGGGGCACCTTGACGGCACTCTCCTCCCTGGAAATGCCAAAGATGCCAACTGGCACAAACGTTATGGCCTTGTTAAGCTTTGGATCTACGGCACTCTTGCTCTGCCTTTGTTCAGATCCTCGTTCAAAACCAGTAGCACAACTCATGATATATGGCTTCGGATCGAAAACACAATCCGGAACAACAAAGAGGCAAGGGCAATTCAGCTCGACAGAGAGCTCCGTAATCAGGAGATTGGAGATTAGACAATTCAGGAATATTGCCAAACTATCAAATTTCAAGCTGATTTACTCATCAACGTTGATGCTCCCGTCAATGAAAGAACATTGGTTATGTATGTTCTCAACGGTCTCAATGAGAAATTTGACAACATTATCAATGTTATCAAACACAAGGAGCCATTTTCGAGCTTCGATAGCACCAAAAACATGCTAGAGATGGAAGAGTCTCGCCTCAATAAAATTTGCAAGCCCTCAGCTACACACACAGATCACACATCCTCTTTAACAACCCTCATCGTTTCCACTCAGCCGATGATAGTGGAAAATGCTTCTCAGCCAAATCGTAATCAACAAACACAGAAGTATAACAACATAGTAAGGGGGAAGAACAACTATCGTGGTAAAGGCAGACACAATTCTCAGTTCAGGCCTAATTACTCCAATTGGGGTTCCCCATAGTTTTGGCCTGGCCCAGTACCAAACTGGCCCAACTACTATGGAAACTGGACACCATTCCCACAAGGCTCATTTCACCCATCAACAACCCATCCACCAAATCAAATGCATCACCAAGCTCATCTAATGGAGATTCAACCATCGACACACACGACGGACACTCTCGTCGATCCCAGCGGTGCATCGTGGTACATGGATTCAGGAGCAACATCTCATCTATCATCCTCGGCACGTAATCGCCACTCTAATCTTAATCATAATATCAAGCACACGGTCGTTGTTGGAAACAGTTCAAAACTTCATGTCACTTGTGTTGGCTACACTTCCCTTCAAACTCCAGCTAAACCCCTTTCTCTAAATAATGTCCTTGTCACTCCTCAAATTGTCAAAAATTTAATCTCTGTTCGTAAATTTACAACAGATAATTAGTACACTGTCGAATTTGATCCATTTGGTTTTTCTGTGAAGCACATTCTAACACAGAATCTTCTGCTCCAATGTGATAGCTCGGGTGATCTATATTCTCTTCCAGCTTCCCTTAGTAAAACAGCATCACTTTCGACCGCTCTTTTAGCTTCTACTCCAACACTTTGGCACAAGCGTCTCGGACACACCAAAAATAACTCTGTTCTTCGTTCTTGTCAACCTTGTTTTTTGGGAAAGCAAATAAAATTACCTTTTCAGTCTTCTAAAACTCAAATCAATCAAGCTTTCAAAATAGTGTTTTTTGATGTTTGGCCTTCACCCATTCCAAGCATAAGTGGAATTCGACATTTTGTCTTATTCCTTGATGATTTCACTCATTATCTATGGGTTAACCCACGGAAAGGCGAAGTTTACTCAAAATTTCTTCACTTATGTGCCTAAATAAAAACTCAACTCAAGGGTCAAATTCAATCATTCCAATGCGACAATGGGGGAGAATATAACAACAAACAATTTCATGAATATTTTAATAAACATGGAATAAATGTTCGGTTCTCATGTCCCCACACGTCTCCACAAAATGGAAAATCTGAAAGGATGATAAGAACAATCAACAATGCAATTCGAGCTCTTCTATTCCAAGCTCGACCTTTGCCTTGTTATTGGGTCTTAATGTCGCTTTATGTCGCAGTTCATATCTTGAACATTCTCCCATCTTTCGCACTAGAAACCAAATACCCTTCTCCCTTCTCTTTCAAAAACAGCCCACCTATGACCACTTGAGAGTTTTCGGTTGTTTTTGTTTCCCAAACTTAAATCACTGAAATCTTCAAAAGCTTTCTCCAAGAACAACACCATGTCTATTTCTTGGTTACCCATCCCAACATAAGGGATATTGTTGTCTTGATCTAAAAACAAACAAAATCATTATTTCTCTTCATGTTTACGTTGATGAAAAGAAATTCCCAGCAGCAAATAAAATTTCGGATCAAGTCACATCATTTGGATTTCTCGAAGCTATCGATGAACGTTCTCCTCAATTCAAACAAATCCTTCAAACACCGTTACCAACCCCACCATCACAACCTTCTCCGGTTACTTTAGCTCAAACTCAACATGCTACACTACCATCTCTTTCACGTCATCCAATGACAACACATTCAAAATCCGGCATCATAAAGCAAAAACAAAATCTGACCCTCCTCACCACCACCAAATAACCTCTTCCTCAAAGTCATATCAAAACTTTATCTGATCCGAAGTGGAATCCATCGATGATTGATGAGTATGAAGTTATGCTTAAGACTAAGACTTGGACATTAGTGCCTCGACCTCATTAGGTTAATATTGTTCGATCTATGTGGTTGTTCAAACATAAATATGATGTAGATGGTGCACTAAACCGTCACAACGCAAGGTTGGTTGCACATGGAAAATCATAGGAACATGGTGTTGATTTTACTGAAACATTTAGTCCGGCTGTCAGACCAGCAACAATACGCACTGTTCTCGATGTTAGTGTCACATTGGATTGGCCCATACATCAACTAGATGTGAAAAATGCGTTTCTACAAGGCAATCTCGAAGAAACAGTTTACATGCACCAGCCACTGTGATTTGTTAACAAAGATTTCCCAAATCATGTTTGCAAGCTTCAAAAGGCAATATACGGTTAAAACAGGCACCGCGTGTTTGGAACTCTCGATTTACAAAGTTTCTAACGTACCTTGGCATTGTAACAAGCAGGGCAGACACATCTTTTTTTGTTTATAGGAAAGGAGATGAGCTTGCTTACATATTGTTGTATGTCGACGACATAATCTTAACTGCCTCATCAACAAGATTAATGCGAAGCATCATTGAAAAGCTAAAAGAAGAATTCTTGATGAGTGACATGGGCAAGCTTCATCACTTTCTTGACATAAAGGCTGATTTCAACTCCAAAGGACTATTCTTAAGTCAGTCTGTATATGCTCAGGAAATCCTAACACGAGCCGGGATGGAAGATTGGAAACCATGTACAACACCAGTTGATATGTAGTCGAAGCTGTCCGCTAATTTTGGTGAACCTGTACAAGACCCAACATTATATCGAAGCCTCACCGGTGCCTTGCAATATCTAACTTTCATGCGTACAGACACTCACTACAAGAAAACGTCTATTTTGAGACTACATATTGTGATTACATGTGTAGTCGCAAAAGTCAACGACAAATTAACAACTAGTTTGTAACTATTATGTGATCACTAGTTCCGTAGTCGCAAAACAGTCACATATATAGGACTAGAAAACAAAGTTCCAATTTAGTCGTTTATTTAAGAGATATATGCGACTAGGCTATGTAGTCGCAAATAGTACCACGATTTTGTGATGGCATTTATAGACGAAAAAGTTGTAGTCGCAAAATGTAGTCATAAAAACCGAAATTTTTTTTCGTCGCAAAAAGGTGTCTAATTTGTGCAACTCCTTTGTGACTACAATTTGTAATGTGAAGTGCGGAGTTACTTTGTAGTGGCTAATATACTGGTATAACTAATTTATGAAGCACATGTACCACGCGGGGTGGTTGGTGTAACTACTTTTAGTGACTACAATAATGGAGTCGCAAAAGAATCGTTGTGTAGTCAAAAATAGCCACTACAAAGTAAAAATAGTCACTACAAAATAGTCACAAAATATCTCTATATATACAATCCATTGTTTTCTCCTCATTTGCAGAAACAGAAAAGAAAAAAAATCATGAAAAAACAAAAAAAAAAATCGTGAAAAAACAAAATGGCAAGGAATCACTACAATAATATTTACCGGGAATGGATGTACAAAAGGATTGATGAACATGCAGGAAACTTCTCTGCCGAGTTTGTTGCTGGAGTCGAAGAGTTCATGAATGTTGCAAGTAATCAGCCAATAGCGCAGAGTAGTAATAGTAAGTTTTACTGTCCTTATATTAAATGCACGAACGATAGCTTGGTATCGGGGCGTATAATTGAGAAGCATCTATATAGAAGAGGATTTATGCCAGGATATTACGTTTGGTATATGCACGGGGAACATTTACATGTGGATTTAGGAACGGGTCATGTTAATACAAATCATGCAAGTGGTAGTCAAGAAGGAAGTAGGAATGTAGAAGATAGATATGTAGAGATGGTGTATAATGCATTTCCTAATTCCACGCGTTATAATTATGATTATCATCAATAGGAGTTTTATCAAATTGTAGAAGAGCCCAACTTGGAAACAAAAAATTTTTACGCTATGTTAGAAGCTGCGCAAAATCCAATATATGATGGTTGTCGTGAAGGTCACTCACAGTTATCTTTAGCTGCTCGGTTCATGAGCATTAAGACGGACCATAATCTGGTGGAGCGGTGCATGGATTCTTGGGCTAAACTATTTACGGAGTATTTGCCAGAGGATAATCAGTCCACTAATCCATATTACGAAATTTAAAAAATTATTGTGAAATCTAGGCCTCCCATTTCATACAATTGATGTTTGTATTCATAATTGTATGATCTTCTGGAAAGAAGATGAAAAATAGGATAAGTGTAAATTATGTGGATCACCAAGATATAAGCCTAGCGAGGGACGAACCAAAATACCATTCAGTCGTATGTGGTATTTACCTATCGCGGGCAGACTAAAGAAAATGTATCAGAGCGAAAAGACTGCAACGGCAGTGAGATGACATGTTGAGCATGAATACGAGGGAGAAATGTGTCATCCATGTGATGCAGCAGAGTGGAAAAATTTCCAACAGTTACATCCTCGATTTGCTGATGAACCTTGAAACGTCTATTTTGGATTATGTACTGACGGATTCAATCCATTTGGTATGACTCGTAATCATTCGTTATGGCATGTGATCCTGACTCCATATAACTTACCTCCATGTATGTGTATGAAAGAAGAGTACTTGTATCTAAGAATTTTGAATTTCGGACCAAATCATCCACATGCTAGTTTGGATGTCTTCCTCCGACCTTTGATTGATGAGTTAAAGGAATTTTGGTCTACTGGGGTCGAGGCTTACAATGTTTCCTTGAATCAAAATTTTTATTTAAGAGCAGTGCTTATGTGGACGATTAGCGACTTCCCAGCATATGGCATGTTGTCAGGATGAACGACACATGGCAGATTATCTTTTCCAATTTGCATGGATGATACGAAGGCATTTCAGTTGCCAAATGGAAGGAAGACGTGTTGGTTTGACTGTCACAGGAGGTTTCTTCCTCATGGGCATCCATTAAAGAAGAATAAAATAAACTTTCTGAAGGGAAAACACGCTTTGAATGACTACCCACCTCAATCTCTGATCGGTGAGTAAGTTTTACACGAGCGAGTAAGGCAAGTCAATCCACCAAAAACATCTGCTTGCGGTGGAAATGGTCATGAAAAAAAAATGAAGGATATGGAAAGTGGCATAACTCGCACAAAGAAAGCATATTCTGGGAGTTGCCATACTGGACAGACCTCAATTTACGACATAATCTTGATGTGATGCAAATAGAATTTTTTTTTTTTTGATAACATCATGTTTACCATTATGAACGTTAAAGGCAGATCAAAAGACTATGTCAAATCAAGATTGTATGTAACAAGATTTTGTTCTCGGAAAGAGTTGCATGTTGATGTTCGTGGTAGAGCTCCTTTTCTGATATTCAAATTAACTCCAACGGCGAAAGAACGCTTACTAACATGTGTCAAACATGAGGTTAAATTCCCAAACGGTTATGCATTAGATTTAGCTACTTGTGCTGATATAGAAGGAGAAAATTTTCAGAAATGAAAAGTCATGACTGCCATGTATTTATGGAACGGTTACTACCGTTCGTAGAACTATTACTGCGAAACGTTTACCTTGCACTATCAAGTACTAATACTTATTATAATAAATTTCAGAAGTTGTAAAAATGTTATATAATAACCCTTTAATATGTCCTAATTTTTTGTAGGGATTGGAGGACTTTTTCGTGACTTATGTAGTCGATCTTTGAACGAAAGTCGCATTAAAATTTTGAAGGATAACATAGTCATAAATTTATGTAATTTAGAAAAGATCTTCCCACCATCTTTTTTCGATGTCATGGAGCACCTACCTATACATCTTCCCTACGAAGTTGAATTAGGTGGTCTTGTGCAATATAGGTGGATGTATCCATTCGAACGGTTCTTTAAGAAATTGAAAAGCAAGGCGAAGAACAAAAAATATCCATCAGGATCAATTGTTCAATCATATTTGAATGACGAGATATCTTATTTCTCAGAGCACTACTTTTTCACGTATATACGTACCAAAAAAAGGTATTTTAATCTCTCCTGCATCTTTAATTTTTAATTACTTCATGGTAATAAAGGTACATATTTTTCACTTGTTTCAGATCCACTAGATTCGATGAAGGTGAAGTTCTTATATATCATGTTCATGTACCTGATATATTTACTCACGTTGGTCATCCAAGTGGAAAAAGGTAAGGAACTATGGTTTTCTGAGAAAGATTATCAATGCGCACATGCATATGTGTTGCGAAACTGTGAATATTTTCGACCACTTGAACGGTATATATATAGTATTATTTTAGAATATATTATATAGTTCTGATGATTTTTTTTTATAATGCTTACAATGTGTTTTGTTGTTTATATATAGCTTGTTCGAAGAGCAGATTTGTTTTGCATATCCAAATCTTTCCAATGAAGACGTCTCGACGAAACGAGATGAAAGATTTCCTACGTGGGTCAAAGAATATGTATGTAAAGTCTTTGATCGAACTGGTGCACTTGTATATGCATATATATAATATATAAAAAAATCTGATATAGATCAATTCATGTAAGTTAAACGAACCCGGATCTTTTCCAACATGGACTCAAGAGCTAGTGCAAGGTCCCATGAACAAGGCAACAACTTGGCCCATATATTTTACAAGAGGATATTTGTTTCATACACGAAAACATGGACACAGGCGTAAAACATGTAACTACGGGATATATGTAAAAGGGGCAAACTATTCTGATGCATCTGATGAAGCTGATTTTTATGAGACCTTAAAAGATATATTACAACTTGAGTATCCATGGTTAGTTAATTTGAAGATCACTCTTTTCAAATGCAAGTGGTATGATCCTACGATCGAAAAAGGCATTCGCATGAGCAAGAATGGTGTTGTTGATGTTCTTTCCTCAAGAAAATATTATAAATACAAACCATTTATTCTAGGTACGTCAATTTACATATATGTATACTATATATGTATTACAATAATTGTTTATATTTGTTGTTGCAGCTTCTCAAGCGGATCAAATTTGTTATATTCCATACCCGTATACCAAACAACCAAAACAGATGTGGTTGAGTGTTTGCAAAGTCAATCCGAGGGAAAATATTTTGTGGAACTACAATAATACAGAACCAATTCTTCTGCAACAAGAAAATGATGATAATGTAATGTTCACTTCGATCGAAGATATTGAAGTGGATCATTTAGCAGACCCTCGGAACATCATTGAAGATATTGACTTTGATGTCAGATATGCTGAAGCAGAAGATGAATTCCAATGTAATCTCTCATCTTCTGATGATGATGATGATGAAGAAAATGAAGACTAATGAGAAGTTGTAAAATTTGCATAAATAAAATCTTAGCTAATGTAGAACAACTAAAAATAATGAAAATTTTTGAATTTTCGATCGTACGACTATTTTGTCACTAATTTACCATTACAAAATTCTGGTGATCGTGAATTGGTCTTATTCGGTGACTTTAGTTCTCACTGTAGTCACAAAGCAGTGGTAAATTTGTTTATCCAATTTAATATGTAAAATTGTATGTGTTAAGGATACTAATATCTTAATAGAACTAAAAAAATTTTGAAAATATAAACCAAGAGAAGTAAGTTATATAAATTCTATAAATATATAACATGACTTAAGATGTTTAACATAATAAGTATAAGTATTAGTAGTGATTGTTTTGAAACAGCAATTGTTTTTTTTAGCTAAACAGATTGAAATTCAGTTTTTTTCTTGTTGAATCTATTTTATAGATGGTAAATAGTCAGTATAGGGGAAAATCAAAGATTTAGAGTATAAAGTAAATTTAAGCAATTGTTTTGTCACTAATTTGCAAAATTCTGGTGATTGCCAATTGGTCGTAATTTGGTGACTTTAGTTCTCATTGTAGTCACAAAGTAGTGGTAAATTTGTGACTACTTTACGACTACAAGAAGTTTTCATCTTGTTTATTCTGTATTGATCCAATGTAATAAACATTGTATGGGTTAAGGATACTAATATCTTAATACTAAATAAATTTTAAAAAATTAACCAAGAGGAGTAAGTTCTATCAGTTCCATAGATATATAACATGACTTAAGATGTTTAACATAATAAGTATAAGCATTAGTAGTGATTTGTTTTGAAACAACAATTTTTTTTTTAGCTAAACATATTGTAATTCAGTTTTTTCTAGTTAAATCTATTTTATATATGTTAAGTAGTCAGAATACAGGATAAATCAAATATTTAGAGTATAAGGTAAATTTAAGCAATTATTTTGTCACTAATTTGCCATTACAAATTTCTTGTAATCGCTAATTAGTCGTAATTTAGTGACTCTATTTTTCATGGTAGTCACAAAGCAGTGGCAAATTTGTGACTACTTTACGACTACAATAAGTTTTCATCTTGTTTATTATGAGTTTATCCAATGAATATGTAACATTGTATGTGTTATGGATACTAGTATCTTGATACAAAAGAAATTTAAAAAATATAAACCAAGAGGAGTAAGTTCTATCAATTCCATAAATATACATGACTTAAGATGTTTAACATAATAAGTATAAGCATTAGTAGTGATTTGTTTTGAACAACAATTTTTTTTTAGTTAAACAGATTGTAATTCATTTTTTTTTGTTAAATCTATTATATATATGTTAAATAGTCAGTATAGAGGATAAATCAAAGATTTAGAGTATAAGGTAAATTTAAGCAACTGTTTTGTCACTAATTTGCCATTACATATTTCTTGTTATCGCTAATCAGTCGTACATTAGTGACTCTATTTTTCACGTAGTCACAAAGCAGTGGCAAATTTGTGACAACTTTACGACTATAATAAGTTTTCATCTTGTTTATTATGAGTTTATCCAATGAATATGTAACATTGTATGTGTTATGGATATTAGTATCTTAATACAAAAGAAAATTAAAAAATATAAACCAAGAGGAGTAAGTTCTATCAATTCCATAAATATATAACATGACTTAAGATGTATAACATAATAAGTACAAGTATTAGTAGTGATTTGTTTTGAAACAATAATTTTTTTCTTTAGTTAAACAGATTGTAATTCAGTTTTTTTTTCTTTTTAAATCTATTTTATAGATGTTAAATAGTTAGTATATGGGAAAAATAAAAGATTTAGAAATAATGTAAATTTAAACGAGTGTTTTGTCACTAATTTGCCATTACATATTTCTTGTAATCGTTAATTAGTTTTAATATAGTGACTCTATTTTTATGGTAGTCACAAAGCAGTGGCAAAGTTGTGACTACTTTACGACTACAATAAGTTTTCAACTTGTTTATTATGAGTTTATCCAATTAATATGTAACATTGTATGTGTTATAAATACTAGTATCTTAATACAAAAGAAATTTAAAAACTTTAAACCAAGATGAGTAAATTCTATCAATTCTATAAATATACAACATGACTTAAAAATTTGAACATAATAAGTATAAGTTTTAGCAGTGATTTGTTTTGAAACAATATTTTTTTTTTGTTAAATCTATTTTATAGATGTTAAATAGTTAATATAGGGGAAAAATAAAAGATTTAGAGTATAAGGTAAATTAAAGCGACTGTTTTGCCACTCTTTTGCCATTACAAATTTCATGTAAAAGCTAATTAGTCTTAATTTAGTAACTCTATTTTTTGCGGTAGTCACAAAGCAGTGGCAAATTTGCGACTATGAAACCACAATTTATTTGGCTCCAAAATATCTTGAAAAGTTTTAATTTTACCGCCCAATTTTTGTTGGCCCTAAAATTATTTGGACCCTTGGCACCCAAACCCAAATTACTTTATGTTTCCCTCTAAATCATTTACAGTATTTCCAAATTTTTTATGCAAATACCCAAATCTTTTCACCTATCTCTCGACAATATTCAATCCTCTAGAAACATCTCAAACCTTTTCACTGATCTTCTTCTTCCTCAAATTTCACCGGCAAATCTTTCTCAGTTTTAATGGCCGGAAGCGGCAAATCTCTCAGAGGTCGCGGTGGTAAAACTCAAACGTTATCGGGAAAATTCTCGTCGACTTCCTAAAACCCAAATATTCACAATTCAATGGGTTCGATTTCTCGTCGCCCACTCCCATCTCAATATAGGCATGCATCGCCTCAAACCGCCGTCAATCCTCCAACGCGTCAGACTACCGCAAATCCGCCACCACCTCAAAACACCGCCAATCAATCACCGCCGCTGCAGCCGACCGGATCTCCTTCAACGCAGGAGTCCAAAGAAACTCAAATCACAAGGGGAAAATCAAAACGAGACTATGACGATAGATGGTTTGCTCAAAATTCCTGGTCGTGCAACATACTTGCAAGTCTTAGACCCACACGACGTCGAAGGCACTATTTGGTAATGATTCTTACGCTTTTTTTTGTTAGTTCGATTTTTTCACTCTTTTATATTTTGTTTTTTCTTTACATGTTTCTTTTGAATTTGATACTCGTTGTTGCTAGGATTGTTTAGATTCTTTAATTCTGCATCTACTTTTTTATTCTTTTCATTTGAAAGTGAAGTTAGATAGATATATGTCAAATTGAAAGTGATGCAAGGCTTGTATTCTTATCTTTTGATATGTGCTGTTAATCTGTTATATTCTGATCTTCTTTTGATTCTTTCACAAGCTCTTCGTTTCATTTTCCTTATAGTTTACTAATGCTTGACAAATTTATTTAAAACCTATAGCTACTTGTATTTTGTTTCGATGTCATGTGATATGCATCAGGTTCATGTGTAAACTCGAACTAACAACTTTCAGTAGAACAATCGGTTCAGAGGAGGAGAGTTTGTGTCAGACGAATTCAATGTTTTCTGCAACGATGCCGGTATACAATGCCATCTTACTGCTCCATACACTCCGCAACAAAACAGTGTGGTTGAGAGACGGAATAGAACTCTAATGGAGATGACAAGAAGCATAATGAAGCATATGCACGTACCAAACTACCTATGGGGAGAAGCCATCAGACACTCCAACTATCTCTTGAATAGAATTACCACCAGAGCACTCAAAGACAAAAAACCATATGAAGCCTTTCGGTCAAAGAAACCAAGCATCGAACATCTCCAAATTTTCGGGTGCACCTGCTACGCAAAGATAGACAAACCACATCTAAGAAAATTGGATGACAGATCACGGATGCTTGTTCATCTCGGAACTGAACCTGGATCAAAAGCATATCGACTACTTGATCCACAATCTCGAAAAATAATAGTAAGTCGTGATGTTGTTTTATATGAATTTAAGGGTTGGAATTGGAATTACAATAATCTGGAACAAGACAGCAATGAAAGTTTCAGTCTTACCTTTGGTGAATTTGGAAACCATGGCTTACAAGATGAAATAGAGAATGTTGGTGATATGGAGCATACCGAAGATATCGATGAAGCAGATAATGTCTTTATGCCATCACAAGAACACGAGCACGATAATGTGGAAGCACATCACGATTCTCCACCGGTTCTGAGAAGAACACATAGGCAGAGTGTAAAACCGAGATACCTAGAAGACTAAGTTTTACTTGCTGAAGAGGAAAGAGAAATGTTATTAATGTGCCTTAATAATGAGCTAAGAAACTTCTCAGAAATAAAGGAATCAAAGCAATGGATACTCACCTGCAAAGATGAAATCCACTCAATTGAGAAGTTTGGAACGTGGGATCTCGTAGACTTACTGGATGGAGTAAAACCAATTGGCTAAAAATGGGTTTTCAAACTCAAGCGCAATTTTGATGGGAGTATCAACAAATACAAAGCTCGGCTAGTCGCTAAAGGATACGTTCAGTGTTATGGAATAGACTTTGAAGAAGTTTTTGCTCCGGTAGGCCGTATTGAGACCATACGACTTCTCATCAATCTTGCTGCATCAAACGGATGGGAGATACATCATGTGGATGTTAAAACGGCCTTCCTCCATGGAGAACTCAAAGAAACAGTCTATGTTACACAACCGGAGGGGTTTGAAAAGGAAGGAAGTGAAGGTAAAGTCTGTAAGCTCAATAAAGCATTATATGGACTAAGGCAAGCACCAAGAGCATGTAAGTTACATAAAGCATTATATAACTCATTACAATCAAAATCTTCACTTAATTGCCACTAATATATGCGATTCATTTGTCACTAAAAAATGACAGAGTCACTTATTAGTCGCAAAACCACTGCGACTAACTTCTAACCGAAAACCGAAGTCCTAGATTAGTCACAAATATTTACAACGATTTTGTAACTCAGTTGCAAAAATATAGAGACTAACTTGTAACTAATATTAGAGACTAATTTGCGACGGAAACGAAGTCGTCTCAATATTTTTGCGACTATGGCATGTATCACAATGTCGTCGCTAATACGCGACTACGCATGTAGTCGCAAAACAGTTGTAAAACAGCTACTACTTTGTGACGCTTGTATTTTGCGACTAGCGTTTTGCGACGACAGCTTGCGGTCATAAATTCGTCTCAAATACATGATTTGTGACGCCTAACGACTATTCTTGTAGTCTTAAAATCGATGTTTTCTTGTAGTGATTGCATATGCAGTCCACCAGATCTGCTTGATCCACGACTACCTCACCTAACTGCATTGAAGAGGATAATTCGATACATAAAAGGAACAATGGCTCATGGTCTGCAATTGGTAAAAGGTGAAATTAATTGTCTAACAACTTATTCAGATGCAGATTGGGGAGGCTGTCCAGATACACAAAGATCGACTTCAGGTTATTGTATGTTTTTAGGACCCAATCTTGTCTCTTCTCGTCAAAGCGGCAACCGACAGTATCAAGATCCAGCTCTGAAGTTGAATATAAAGGAGTTGCAAATGCGGTTGCTGAATTGAGCTGGTTGCGAAATCTGATGATGGAACTTCATCTCAAAATCAATAAAGCGTCACTGGTGTACCGTGATAACATCAACTCAGTGTATCTAGCGACAAATCCTATGAAGCATCAGCGCACAAAACACATAGAGCTTGACATTCACTTCGTCCGTGAGAAGGTTGCTATATGAGAAGTTAAGTTATGCATGTTCCATCTTGCTCCAATATGCAAGCATATTTTTTAAGGGTCTCCCAACGTCTCTCTTCAACGAGTTTCGCTCCAGTTTAACCATCAGGGAACCCCATTTCAACTGCGAGAGGGTGATAGAATATATGGAATATTATGTTACAACTACTTAAATATATTTATTAATATTTGTATCCCAGATTATGTGGAACTTCTCTGTAACCTCTTTGGCTATTTATAGCCTTGTATATTAATCCATCCTCTCAAGGGGAATTCCTCATCTTTCATTATCTTCCAATCGGAGATCACACACCTAGCTTCCAATCGGAGATTTCCCACTTAGCTTCCTATCGGAGATTGCCCACCTATCTTCCAATCGGAGATCACACGCCTAGCTTCCTATCGGAGATCACATGCTTAGCTTCCTATTGGAGATCACTGGCCTAGCTTCCTATCGGAGATCACCTACCTAACTTCTAATCAGAGATCGTATGCCTAGCTGTCAATCGGAGATTGTATGTCTACCTGCCAATCAAAGGTAGCCCGCCTAAATTCCTATCTCGATCGGAAGCTTGCATGCACGTCGGCCATGCTCCCTACAACGCCTAGGTGACCAAGAACTCCCAATTCATTACAGATTGCCTAACCCCTCAGCTTCAATTAAGAACGTTGGACAAGCAAGAACACTTATGTGAAACAAACTACGAATGGTTTGATCCTTATAGTAGGCAGCCTCTTAGGAACATTTTTAAAATAAAATAATTTTTCAGTTCATTGCGAGAAAGGCCTAACTCTCGAGCTTAAAGAGTATGAAAGTCTTCGAGTTCACTAATCGATTTTACTATCTCATACATTTTTGAAATCTTTGCATCAACATCCATCGTTTTGGTCAGCAGTTATCCTAAAAGTCTAAAACTACTCACTCTTCCTTTGGTTTTAGATCTAATCTCATTTTTGTTCTACTTCGGAAAAACTCTATTCCTTTGATGAGAGAGAGAGAGAGGATTAATAGAATAGAAAAATTGAGTTCTTATATGGGAAGTAAAACTAGGGTTAGGTTAAAAGTTCGGACTTCATTTTAAATTTCAGACTTCACCTTTGAAATTTCAGACTTCATCTTTGAAATTTCAGACTTCACCTATGACATTAGAATTTTTAAAATTATTTTTGATTTTTTTTGAAATTTTTTCAGACTTCACCTCTTAAATTCAATTTTTTTTTGAAAATTTTTGAATTTTTTTTAATTTATTTGAATTTTTTGAAATTTTTGAATTTTTTGAATTTTTTTTTAAAATTTTAGACTTCACCTTTGAAATTTCAGACTTCACTTCTGAAATTTGAATTCTTAAAATTTTTTTAAATTATATTCGAAATTTTTGAAAATTTTGAAATTTTTTGAATTTTAGACTTTATCTTTGAAATTTTATACTTCACCTTTGAAGTTTTAGACTTCACCTCTGAAATTTCAGACTTCTACAGAGAAGTCTACGCTTACAAAATGTTACAGAGTTCATACATGAAGTCTCCTATGACACTTCACCCGAGAACCGAGAAATATGTAAGCCCTAAACTCTAAAATTCTAATATTTCTTACTTTTTATTAACAAATACTTACATTTGACATTAAAATAATATAATATATCCAAAATCTAACAAGTATACGAAAAATCGATATTTTATATTAAAAAAATATGAACTTAAGTCTAATCCTAAATATATATACATGGATTCTTACCATTTGGCAAACCCTAAACCTAGTATGCTTCACATGGTTTACATCACATGGCTTAGTTTTATGAAATTTTATGAAATTTTATTTTTAAACATTTGGCTTTGATTTAAAATAATTTATCTATCAAAAATTTTGATCAAAATATTTTCTATAATTTTTTAATTTAAATTTAAAATTTAGTTACGGTTGCAGACTTTGCTAGTGAAGTATGCGAATGTTTATTGTTTTCTAAAACATAATCAACCTTAGATGTTTTAATTATATGAAAGTTTCAGAAATTTTAATTTATAAAGTTCATATTTGGATAATCTTATTTTTATTGATCAAGAGGAAGAAGAAGATCACAGTCCGTACGGACGTCCGTACAGTCCATACGGATGTGTGATTAATGAGGCCGAATATGGAAGACTTTAGGAGGCTTGAGACTTGAGGAAGAAAGACTTCATTCATTGATCAAGGCCCATACAAGAGAAGAAGAGAGGAGCTCATGGATGCTTCTAGAAGACGACGACGTGGAGGTGGTGTGGACCACTTTGTGGTCCTCACCCTTGTGGTCTTAACTCTAGGTGGCGCTCTCCCTCTTCCTTCCTTTTTGTTCCTCTCTTTTTAGATCATTTTAAGGAGTTGTATAAATATAAGAGAGCAACATCCATCTTGTATTCTTAATAATTCTAATCAATGGAAATCTCTCACCTTTTCTCCTTTACTCCATTGATTCTTACTTAATCCGCATAGCTAATGAATTCTAACATGGTATCAGAGCCTATTAGGCTATAATCTCTATTCTCACTCTAATCTCTCATTCTAATCCAGATCTACTCATCCCTTTCATCCTTCCATCCATTCGCTCCAACCTTCATCCGTTCGCGAGCTCTCACTTTCATCCGTCCGTTTTTGTCTCTCTCTCGTCAGATTCAATCCTCCTTCTTTCTCCATGGATGCAAGCAAGTCATTGATCCTTCCAGTCACTCTCAAGGGAGAAAACTACCTCCTTTGGTCAAGAACAACCAAGACAGCACTTTGTGGAAGAGGATTGTGGAATCGTGTGGAGAAAGGGCTAGAAATCAAGGAAGTCACCAAGAAAGATGGAAAGAAGGCGGCTGAAGAAGCTATGGCTGAAGAGGCCAAGTGGTTTCAAGAGGATCAGACCGTGCTTGCCATCATTCAAGGGTCACTTGAAGCCTCCATTCTAGAGGCTTATTCTTATTGTGAAACGGCAAAGGAGCTTTGGGGAACTCTCAAGCATGTCTATGGGAATGTCTCCAACCTCAGCCGAGTTTTTGAAGTCAAACATGCCATCAACAACCTCAGCCAAGAAGATCTCAAGTTCACTAAGCACCTAGGGAGGTTTAGATCTTTATGGGCCGAGCTAGAGATGTTGATACCGAGCACTATAGATCCGGCGATCCTCAACGAAAGGCGTGAATAAGACAAGGTCTTTGGCCTTCTACTCACCTTGCATCCAGCCTTTAATGACCTTATCAAGCACATTCTTCGAGCTGACAAGCTCCCTAGCCTTGATGAGGTGTGCTCCCAAGTTCAGAGAGAAAAAGGTTCACTTGGCCTCTTTAGTGGGAAAGGGGATCTTCTCATTGCCAACAAGGGATTCTACCGAAATGAGGAGAGGAAGGTGTGGACTTGTGATCATTGCAAGAAGAAAGGGCATACCAAAGACAAGTGCTGGATTCTTCATCCTCACCTCAAGTCATCCAAGTTCAAAGACTCCAAGGCCAACGTTTCCTTCGAGACTACATCCGCTCAAGGTCAAGCTGGTTCTTCTAGGCAAGAGACGGCAATGGCAGCTTCATCTCAAGGAGACATTGTCATGAAGAAGTCAGACTTGGAGGCTCTCTTCCAATCCATTGCATCTCTAAAGGAATCCGGTACCACTTTCTATACTCATAGGCCTAAGGACTTGCTAGTAGTTGACTCGGGTGCTTCTCACCATATGATTAGCAATCCGGAACTTCTTAGCAATATAGAACATGCCTTAGGTCGTGTAACAATAGCAAATGGTTATAAGGTGCCGGTAAAAGGAGTAGGGAACCTTAGGATATTTGATAGAGAATCTAAAGCTTTCTTTATGCCCAATTTCACCTCCAATCTACTATCAGTTAGGAGAACTACTAATGATCTCAATTGCAATGCTATCTTTGGTCCTAATGATGTGTGCTTTCAGGATATTAAGACTGGAAAGGTTCTAGGCAAAGGAGGCACAAAGGATGAACTCTATGTTCTTGAAGATCTCTCAAGCTCTCTTGACTCTCTTTCCTCATCCGCTTTTCACTATAATAATGATGTTGCTTGTGATGTTGTATGGCATGCTAGATTAGGCCATCCTCACTCTCATGCTCTTAGTTTATTGTTCCCTAATTTGTCGTTTGATACTCTTAGTTGTGAGGCTTGTATTCTCGGCAAACATTGCAAAGCTGTTTTTCCCAAATTATCTACCATTTATGAGAATTGCTTTGACTTGATTCATTATGATGCTAGGGATAACAATAAGTACTTTGTGACATTCATCGATGAGAAATCAAAATACACTTGGATCACATTATTATCTGCAAAAGATTGTGTGTTTGATGCATTCGTAAATTTCCAAAACTATGTCACTAATCAATTTAAGGCTAATGTGAAGGTACTTAGGACTGATAATGGAGGTGAATACACAAGTCATCAGTTTAAAGAGCATTTAGCCAAACATGGGATCTTACACCAAACAAGCTGTCCATACAACCCTCAACAGAATGGAGTAGCTAAAAGGAAGAATAGACATCTCATGGAAGTTGCTCGGTCAATGATGTTTCATATGAACGTGCCAAAACGGTTTTGGGGAGATGCAGTCATGGCAGCCTGCTATCTTATTAACCGGATTCCAACAAGAGTTTTACAGGTCCTTTCTCCCTTTCAAGTCTTGAATAATATAAAACCAACTCTTGATCACTTACGTGTCTTTGGGTGTGTGTGCTTTGTTATGGTGCCAGGTGAATAGAGGAACAAACTAGAACCAAAGAGTATCAAGTGCATGTTCCTCGGTTACTCACCTACACAGAAGGGCTACAAGTGTTATGATCCAGCAAACAACCGAACGTATGTCTCCAGGGATGTCAAGTTCTTTGAAGGAAAAGGAATTCATGATAAGAAGGATTGGGAAAACCTCAAGGATCTTTCACAATCTCCTTCAGATAGGGCAGCAAATCTCAAAACTCTTCTCGATCACCTTGGAGTTACATTGCCATGGGAACAAGGGGGAGAAAGAGAACAAACAACCGGGGACCAGAATGAACGTGTTGAGATTGAAGAAGATCTTGACAATGATGAGGGAGAGGAGCCTAGTCAAAACCAAGCTCCACAGCCTGATCAAGAACAAAGTCAACTCTTGGAAACGGCTATTGATGAAGAATCCGTGGAAGGTGTCTCCTCTCAAGGACAAGAGGAGGACGTTCATGAGTCTCTTGATGAAGGATCATCGGAACCAGTGCCTATAACAAACCCACCACTAAGGCGGAGTACACGGATTAGACCCGACCCATCCAAGCCGTATTGGGTGAACACACGAGTGTACTACAACAATCAAGTTGTTGCTCATCCGATACAGGCCGTATGTTCTCTTGCCCTTTTGCCATCTGATCACCAAGCCTTCCTTGGGAAGGTTGAGCTCTACAAGATTCCTCAGACCTATGAAGAGGCTAAGGATAGTGAAGAATGGTTGGGAGCAGTTGAAGATGAAGTTGGGGCTATGAAGAGGAATCAAACTTGGGATGAGGCTGATCTACCTCCTGGAAAGAGAGCAGTAAGTTCCAAATGGGTATTTACTATCAAGTATCATAGCAATGGGGACATTGAGAGGTACAAAGCAAGGCTAGTAGCAAGAGGCTTCACACAAACCTATGGAGAAGATTACACGGATACCTTTGCTCCGGTAGCTAAACTGCATACGGTCAGGGTGGTTCTATCTCTTGCTACAAACTTAACATGGGAGTTATGGCAAATGGATGTGAAGAATGCCTTCTTACAAGGAGAACTTGAAGAAGAGGCATACATGACTCCTCCTCCTGGTCTTGAAGACATGGTAACACCTGGTAAAGTGCTAAGACTTAAGAAGGCTATATATGGTCTCAAGCAATCTCCACGAGCATGGTACCACAAGCTGAGCTCTACTCTTAAGGACAAAGGTTTCAATCGTTCTGAATCAGATTACACCTTGTTCACTCTCCAAGGACCTAAAGGTATTGTGGTTGTCCTCATTTATGTAGATGACTTAATCATCTCAGGGGACAACACCGAATGTATTGCTTGTACCAAGTCCTTTCTTAAGTCTTCCTTTGATATCAAAGACCTTGGTGTACTAAAGTATTTCCTAGGAGTAGAAGTGTGTCGTTCTCCAGAAGGCCTCTTTCTTTTTCAAAGGAAATACAATCTTGACTTGTTGAATGAGACAGGGAAGCTAGGAGCAAAGCCAGCCAAGACTCCACTTGAAGATGGCTACAAGGCCAATCGAAAGGGGGAGAAGGAAGACGAGCCATACACGGATGCACTTCAATATCGGCGTCTAGTGGGTAAACTCATATACCTTACCATTACTCGACCTGATATTTCTTTTGCTGTATCTCAGGTGAGTCAACACATGCAATCACCAACGATGTATCATTGGAGCATGGTTGAGAGGATCTTGAGATACTTAAAAGGCAGTCCAGGTCAAGGCATATGGATGGGAAAGAATGAGAGCACTGAGATTGTTGGGTATTGTGATGCGGACTATGGGGGAGATAGGATGGATAGGAGATCCACAACTGGATATTGTACGTTCGTAGGAGGTAATCTGGTCACTTGGAAGACCAAGAAGCAGAAGGTTGTGTCATGTTCAAGCGCAGAAGCTGAGTATAGAGCTATGTGGAACATCACCAATGAGCTGACATGGCTTAAGGCTCTTCTTGAAGACTTAGACATCAAGATAACTCAACCCATCACTCTCCATTGTGACAATCAAGCAGCGATCCATATAGCAACCAACTTAGTATTCCATGAGAGGACGAAGCACATAGAGATTGACTGCCACAAGGTTCGGGAAAAGATTGAAGAAGGGGTTATCCTTCCTTGCTATACACGAAGTGAAGATCAGTTGGCGGATGTCTTCACTAAGGCTGCAAGTCTTAAAGTTTGTGAGTATATCTACAGCAAACTTGGACTTGTAGATCTTACTAGGCCTTGATCAAGTCCCCTCGCCTTCAACCATCATACTCTTTTTCTCTTAGCTCGGTTTTGTCCCATTTGGTTTTCCGGCTAAGGTTTTTAATGAGGTGATGGTTGTTGGCATTCCAAGCTTAGTCTTCAATTCTTTGCGGCTAAGCTTGAGGGGGAGTATTGATCAAGAGGAAGAAGAAGATCACAGTCCGTACAGTCCGTACGGATGTGCGATTAATGAGGCCGAATATGGAAGACTTTAGGAGGCTTGAGACTTGAGGAAGAAAGGCTTCATTCATTGATCAAGGCCCATACAAGAGAAGAAGAGAGGAGCTCATGGATGCTTCTAGAAGACGGCGACGTGGAGGTGGTGTGGACCACTTTGTGGTCCTCACCCTTGTGGTCCCAACTTTAGGTGGCGCTCTCCCTCTTCCTTCCTTTTTGTTCCTCTCTTTTTAAGTCATTTTAAGGAGTTGTATAAATATAAGAGAGCAGCCTCTATCTTGTATTCTTAATAATTCTAATCAATGGAAATATCTCACCTTTTCTCTTTTACTCCATTGATTCTTACTTAATCCGCATAGCTAATGAATTCTAACAATTTTCTGTAGAAAAAATTGCATTGAAATTAATTTTTATTATTTTTCTAATTTAAATCTAAAGTTTAGTTATGGTTGAGACTTCATTGATGTCATGAACAAAATCTACTGTGAGACTCGTTCATGAAGTCTCCGCCGCACGAAAGTTAGAACCGTAATTCCTTTTGTTTTAGATCTAATCTCATTTTTGTTCTACTTCAGAAAAACTTTATTCCTTTGAGGAGAGAGAGAGAGAGATTGTCGAATTGTGGCATTCTCTATAATTTTCCCCTGATCAGTTTTTTTCAAACGAAAAGAAGATTGACCATTCTTTCAAACGAAAAGATATTTTTTTTCTTTAGTCAACCTAACGTCTTTAGCTTTTTCATTTGTATTTGTTTTGTTGGGCATTAAAAAATTCTTAAACTGAATTGCTTATTTCGATTTCGAAGGGTAGATTCCAAGATATATATAGCATGGCGACTCTTTTGCAGTCAGGTGGCTAACCGATTAGGAAGCCATCCACGATCTTAATAATTATAGTAACAAAATAACTCTCTCAACACATCCTTGATCATCGATACCAATCGGTCTGCCTCAACACATGCTTTCTAAGTTGATCCACAAAAAGTTATAGCCTCGGTCTAGTCTCTTGCGAAACTGATCCCAACAACAGCCAATGTTATATGCAGAGGTATGCCTAATTCATCGATGAATAGAGGAGGAATTTGATCTAGGCACTCCAAGTCAGAAGTTAAGGTTCAAGCATCTATGATAGAGATTTATTTTTTACAAACTAACCATAGCTTATATTCAGGTCCGACCTTGTTCATGTGCCGTGAGTACATTTTTCACTGAGCCTATATTAGTTTCCAAAATTTTGTCTTATTTTAGAACCTGAATTTCTTTTTTTAAGGTTTATAGGACCCAAATGTAAATATTTTTTTGAATTAATACTATATCTTATTATATAAGGTAGAGTTTTCAAAGTTACTAACTCACAAGATCGCAGCACGTGTCATATCCACCGATTCAAGATTTCGACATGTGTCAAAGTTAAAAAAAATGTCAAAAATTATTATAAGAAAACTATTAAAAAATATAATTAACTGCCACTACTCGGAAAATCTTATTATATAAAGTAGAGTTTTCAAAGTTACTAACTCACAAGATCGCAACACGTTTCATATCCACCGATTCAAGATTTCGACATGTGTCAAAGTTAAAAAAATGTCAAATATAATTATAAGGAAACTATACAAAAATATAATTAACTGCCACTTCGGAAAATAAAAATTCTATAAGGAAAATATACAAATTATTATTTCTTAAAAAAAGTAAACTTCCATAATTAAGAAAATTTGTAAATCTAAAGGAAAAAATTGAAAATATTGAATTATATATAAACAAGTAAGTAGTCTCATATTTTCTCAACAAACAAAACACTTTTCTTCAAAAACACCATCATACCTTCAAATTCATTACATTAGTAAAACATATATTTCTTTTATTTTATTTTTAAAATTTATTTTAATTTAATATTATGAGGTTTTTGTAAAATCTTTTTATTTTTATGATTTTTAAAATATCCTCTAATTTTGATTTATTTTTCCTCTCCTTTTCAGAAAAGTTATTTTGATTTATTATTATGAGGTAGTCGTTTTGTTTAAATATTTTTTTATGATTAATAAAAAAAATTTCTCTAATTTTGGTTATTTTTTTCTTATACTTTTTAGAAAATGTCAATCATCCAAAACAAAATGAGTAAAGAAATTCAATAACATCACTAATTTATTTTTATGTCAATTTGAAAAAAAAATCAAATTATGATTCAAAACAAATAAATCTTATTCAATTAAAAATAAACAACCTACATATAATCTAAATAAATAAATAATTGTATTTTTCTTAGAATTGTTTTATGAGTGAATGATTTTGGATATGCGTTATCAATATTTTATTATATACTTATATTTACGGGTGATTTAATTCTATTTTTTAATATTTTTTTTAGTTTTATTGTTATAATATCTAAAATATTAGATTATAATCCTGCGTAAACGTGGGACTTAATCTAGTTCATATATAATTAGGACCTTAAGTAGTTATTGCACAAGACCCAATTATTTGATAAGTTTGGCCTGCTTATATTCGTTGGATTAATACCCTTATAGAGGATTCAAGTCTATTTATTATTGTACTCCACACTTAACGCCAAAATCACCATCTATTACTTGACTTTTTAAAATTTGGCCTTATTAGAAGCAGACAACCCATATCTAAATGGGTTTTCATAAATAAATGGTCTTGATGATTGCTTAGATCGTTGTATTTTTAATTATTTTGCAGGAGTTGTTACCTTTGAATCATTTTTGGAGTTACTTAACGACGACTTAGTAGCATATTTAATATACGTTGCTCGTCGAATAAGCGGTATATTATATGATCTAAATTTTTTTTTTTTTTTTGGTCACTTAAATATTCCAAATTTCACTAAAAATATTCAAAAATTTGAAAAAGAAAATATATATATAAACGATCTTCCATCATGCAATGAATCTTCCTATTTAAATAATAGTTTTCTGTGGTAAAAATGGTTGTAACGATCGAAAACACGATCTGGTCGTCGGGATGGTTAACGAGGCCTGGTTGCAATATTAAAAGCTGTAAAATGAGGGATCAGTTCAGTGAATCAAAATCTCTATATAAGAGCTCCACTTAAATGTATAAGACCATCCAAAATTTCTTTTGAAAACAACACAAAACAAAACAAAAAACCAACATGGCTTTGCTAAAGTTCTCCCTCTTGAAGCTGTTTTTGCTACTAACCATCGTCGTCTCTTCAGTAACAGCCGATGGACCTGTTTGTTCGCCGTCGATAAAACTAATCCAGGTAAGTTTTTCTGATAGTTTTTTTTCTATTTTGCACAACTACTTTATCTAGAACTTTATCAAACCAAAACAATAATGTCGTTGTGGTCTAGTAATTTCCACGATATTAACTAAATCACTATGCTAGTCGAATTGGTGTCATGCTTTAGATCTATTAGAAAACCCGATAAATGAGCTACTCGACGGCTACACTCACTTTGTGAGAATTAGTCGGATGGTAAAAGGCCGGATCACCCTTGGTTATAAAAAAACTTATTATTTTAAAATTTTTTAGATAATTAAAATCCATTAATAATTATGTTTTTTTTTAAATTACAGAGATGCAATAACGATAAGGGCAGTGTGGTCGTTGATTTCCTCCATCGTTATAAAGTTCTAAGTGAGTACCATGTTTTCGTAAAATATATGTGGTTGTTTCTTGTACTTTTTTTTTATTTCCTATTTTTGGATAAGCAAGATCCGATTGATTATTGGTCCATAATTCCCATGGGTCGGGGACCAAAAAATTTGTTGGTATTTAGTATTTTATTTTATTTTTATTTCTATATGATATGATATTTAATATTTTGTTTATTTGTTTTGGTATCATATATTATATAATTTGTAAAAGTAAAAAAGAGAATTCATTCCCGAAATCAGCAGTTTAACTTACTTATTACCTGGTTACCCTAAGGAGAAAGGTTGTGAAGATTCCGAGTTTGAGCACGAGTGATCGAGACTAATTTATTCTAATATATATTATTTGACGAAGAAGTTATATACTTAAATCCAAAATTTCACAGAGAAGAAAAACAGATTAATGGAACAAAAATGTATACTTTACTTTAATCCAAATATATATTCAATGCATAATCAATATCAAGTGCCCTCCTAGATAATTGATATGGTAACGTTAGTGATTGATGATTCCTCTTACATTTTTTTTTCCTCGGATAAATGGACTTTGGTGTCTGCCAAATTTTAGAATAGACATTGGTGAACTCATTATTATTCTATGATCCACACTTTATTTTTATTTTTATTTTTTTTCAAAGAAGATTTTAATAAGATTAGGTAAATATCTGCGCTACACTGCAGGATTTTGTTTAAATTATTTATTTTGTATTTACTAATTTAATATATTTTATTTTTATAAGAATTTTTTTAACAAAAAAATACAGAAATACATATAGCATAAATTATTATTTTTGTACTCAAAACATCTCTAAGGTTAATCTTTTCAATAGTGATCTTTCTAAAATCATTTTCTTTACAAATCAACTTTTTACCTCTCTTGATTCTCTCTCTTTCTCTTCTGAATTTCTCTGCAAATTTATTCGTTTAGAACTCAATCTATCTTTTTCTTTTTCCCAAGAACTTAATTCACATTGAAATATTCTTTTGTTTAATCGGAATCATCCATGGGAATTTCATCATTAAATACTGAAATCATATTTGCTTCACTCTCTTACAATAACTTCATCGAAAAGTTACCAAAACAATATTTTCTTAAGAGCAAGAAATTTCGAAAACTTGGTCTTTCTTATAGCAACATCGCTAGTTCAATCTCTACATAAAAGTTTTTGCTTTGTTCCTGCGATTTTTTGTCGTATCTCAATTTCTCTGGGAATAGTATCTCCAGATTTATTTTGCTTTTTTTTTTTTTTATCATTTTGAGCAACATCAAAAGCTTGAATCTTTTCTTTACAATAACTTTGATTGGCAGATTCCAAATTCTTTTGATGAAATAATATTCTAAAAAGTTTAGGTTTTTCACATAATCGACTGAAATATTGTATCTCACTGGAGCTCAGAGACGTTTGCCATTACAAAATCTTTCACTTTCTTACAATAATCTAACTGATGTGATCTCTAAGTCGTTGTCTTATTTAGTTTGTTACAAATTTTTGATTTTTCCAAATAATAACATCTTCGATTTGTTCCCAAAGAGTATCCTTTGGAGTTTGGATCTCTTAATATCTTGTTTCTCACCAACAACCTCACATCCAAAGATTTTTCTAATAATACTTCAGCGTGATTACGACAGATTTATGTCGTAGAACAAATTTTGTAGAGGAGATAAAAATTCGCTATATGCTGCGGATATTTTTTAATAATATCTTTAATGATTATTTTCAAATATTTTAATTGATTCATTTTTAAATTTGAGTATATGATAGATGTTTTTCTAGATTTGTATATGATTTATTTTGGATTATAATAAAAATAATCCTCTAATTAAATTCAGTACACTCTATATTGTTTTAAAAACATCAAATAACCCTCAAATCTAGTATTAAAAAGAATCTAGTATTAAAGAGATCAGAAAATTCGATGGATCACATTTGAATTTGTGTGTGCTAGTATTTTAGGTTTTTCATAAGAATCGTTAAAATATATATATTTTCTCTAAATTATGTTAGGACAAATAGATGAAAAGATTTGATTGATTACTTATTAATCGTATATGGTAATATTTTTTAACTACCTGAGAATGATGATATGTATAAAGTATTTTACATTCTTAACCCAGCTGATAAAATTTGAGAGAAACCTAATATAATTTTGCAGATATCAAATTTAAGAACATGGAGAATCACATTAAAACATAGATCTCTTTTTGGTTTGTTGCAATACAATATCCCAATGTCTTGTGACAAAAAACCCTATACGGTTGGTTCAACTATAAATACGAATAGAAAATAACATAATGTCAAATATAAAATGTAAAAATTACAATTTAATTTTCCCTAATGGAGTCATGAGAGCAGCCTAAGCACAAGAACACAAAGAACAAGCATTTGGTTGATGAAGTCATTTTGGTTCTGTTTTGATTTGCTGTGTGTGTGTTATTTTTTTCGTTTTTGCTTATAGAATCGAATAGTTCAAATCTTTCACTATATAATTATACATAGAGTAGTTTCCTATAATTTCTCAGAATATATGGATTAATGTTTATTTATATGCTACGTAGCTTTGACTATTTGTTGAGAACTTACTTATTATTTATAGATTTTTCTGGTCAACTACTAATATTTCTTTTTGTTTTAAGATTTAAATTTACAATTGCTTTTTCTTAGGTAAGTAGTTTATAAAAAGACAAAATTGAATACAATGTATTTTGGAAAAGATTATAAGAATATCTAATATTATTATTTTGTTATTGGATTCAATAACTCCAATTTGTTATTAGTTCCAATAACGTATATAACGTAAAAGGTTGAATAGTACTTCTATATAGTAAACTAAGAGTAGGTTCAAGAAATACTACTATTTTATTATAAATAAATACCCGATTGACGATGCTGAAATACCAACAGCAGTACTTTAATATATTTATTATTTGAATAAGTAGTTAACACAATTTTTGTTGACGAAAAAAATGAGGTGAGTTGTATTATTTAAATTGTTTTAATTGATTATTTATATTTATTGATGTGTCAATTCTATAAAGTCTGAAAAAGCTGATGTGTTAATATTTGGAAAAACACAAAAAAAATTATTGTATTGATTTATTCGTAGAAAGTGAACATAGTAAACATATTTTCTTTTAAAAAATTAAATTAAGAGAAAATTAACGCGAGAAATTGGAATTTTATTTTTGTTCAGAGTAAAAATTTTGCATTTTAAATAAAAAGTAGCAAGATAGCTTACATTGTCTAAAATTTTAGCCCATTCTAGTAGTTTGCTTAAAAGCCCAAAAGAACCCATATGAACCAAGATAATTTAAACCTGGAAGTTAAACTTACATTTGACCATATGATGGGCCATCAGTAAGCTATTATCATCCCTACGTTTAAAAGTTAAAACAGTGTTCTCTCTCAATAACGTCTCTTTTTGAATAAGCTAAGATTCAGATTATAATTGTTTTAGTTTCACCCAAAGATGGCTATGCTACTCGTTGCGGTTTAAGTCTATCAGGTGATTACTCGAGCAATCAGATTAAGTTTTTAAAATGGACAGATTCTCCTCTAGAACTTCTACTCATCTTTGTAAAGTATTCTTGGTAAAACCTACTTGATTGCAAATTCCACTTTGTTTTTATATTACCACAACAAATTCAACTAAAAAGCGTCATATGGTTGACAAAATCTAGTTCTGAATAAATACTGGAAACTGTATTATACCATATAGAAATGAAGCATTTGTTTATGTAACATTGTACAATGCTTGATAATAGCTTCGTCCATTGTTAACCAAGCTAAAAGCTTCAGGTTAATCATCTGTTTCTTCTAACCTCAAATCGTAATGTATCAAGAGATGATAAATTGTTACCCGCAACCAAAGAAAAAGGAAGAAGGGTGATAGGAATTTGTCTCACGTTGGATAGGAAGGAGGAAGGACCTCAGAGTATCATTTGCAATCAAGTTCAATATGTGAGCACAACAGTTGACATACATAAGTTCACATTTAAGTAGCAATGCAACATCTTTCCAACACATTAGTTTGTTCTATATGTATCGAATTGCACTGTCATTGGCATTAGCGTTTTCCACAGTTTGACATCTCATACTGTCATCCAAACATACAATTCTTGAGCCAATTTGCAATTGTCTCTCGCATATAATCATTGGTTGACTTAATGATGAGCAATAATAACAATATAGTTAATACCAATTGTACCTTCTGTTCACATAAAAAGTCAGGCACAATCACCACCACTTTTTGAGAATCAGACTAACAAGATTTTTCTTAAATTACCCAAAGAAACTTGATAAAATATTTGGAAAAGGTCCTTAAACTCAGACACTTAGAAGTTACATATCATCACCACATAAACTCTTTAAAAACAACACACACACTAAGCAGTTTACAAACGAAAGCCAAACTACCTTAACCTAATTAATTGACTTTAAGATTAGAGAAATTCCAAAACACCAAATCATCAAGCCGTTCATTGGTTGGACAATTCCCACCATGAACCAACAGACCTTTCTCACCATCCTTAACAGCTGCCGTAAACGCACACCACCCGCGTTGGCTCGGCTTCTCTTCCTCGTTCCCACACACAATCCTCTCCCACACTAACGTCTCCGTATCAAGCTTATAAACCTCTCCACACATCTTCCCAGCTCCCATATGCATCAACTCATGTGGCTCTTCCTCCCCACCATATATAACAATGTATTTCCCGTACGAAACCGCCGGAAACACGCTTCTCGCCGACGGTACATCCCCGGTAGTCTCCACAGCAGTCCATTGCTCACTAGCCAAATCAAAACAATGAATATCACCCAATTCATTACCATCAAACCCAAACAAAACCCAAATTTTCCCGTCCACAACCACAAGCCCTGGTGCTCCTCTCCCTTTACAAGCTTCTCCAGCCGCTGGATACTCAACCCATTTCTGATCAACAACATCGTAAGCGTGAAGCGTATTCACACGTCCCTTAGCAGTAACACCACCAAAGACATAAACTTTCCTATCATCACAAGCCATTGCATGATAGCTACGACCAGGAAGCCCTTCCTCAACAGGAGATAACAACTTCCACTCATTACTCACAGTTTCATAAGAATACAAACCGTTGTATCTTCGCTTATCGTCACGGCCACCATAGACGTAGATCTTAGAGCCGATCGTGACCATTGAGACTCCAAAACAAGGGAAAGGAGCCTCCCCTGTTGCAGGAGCTATAGACCATTCTTGAGTCTCAAGATCGAAAACGTAAAGATCATTGTCAATATGAATCGTCGGCTTAAGCTCACCGCCAAAACAGTAAACTTTGTTCCCAACAACGGTCATGGCGTGTGAGCTTCTAGCCCCAGGACCAACTCCTTTTTGACCCACCTGGTTAACATAATCAAAATCAAAATCAAATTTAAATCTTGTTCTTCGATTATACAATCAAGAATCGAAGCCCTTAATAAACTATTTTGTAGATTGAAAGATTGAATTTTTACCTTTACCCATTTGTTCTCCACGGGACACATCTTCGTTATTCACACCAAAAAGATTATGTATGAAAGAAAAAAAGTTTTATGGCTGTTGTTGTTTCTTACTATTGCGTGTACTTATAGGCGAATATGGTATCACGGGACCACGATTAATTAAACGTGTACAAAGTAAATTTTGATTTTTCTTACGAAACGTATCAATGTTGGAAAAGAAAAATATAAAATGGAGATACGTTACCATTTATAATACTATTTCCTACTTTTATAATCGTGACAGTTTCAAAAAATAATCTTGAGTATGCAGTTGTTATTTGGTTCCGTATTAAGAGAAAAAACTTTATTTAATTATTAAATTCATTCAGCCTATTATAGTTATAGACTCGGATAAGCTCCAAAAGGGATATTATAAGGAAAAAGAAAACCTAAAAAAGGCAAAAACAAATCAGTCAAAATATTTTTAATTACGATTATTTCGGATAATAAATTTGTCTTGATCATTCATTCATAATCTCTAATTGTTTCGTAACGATATCTTCTACGTACTATGCACTTTGAGTAATAATTATGGAGTGTATCTGTTGAACACGATATGATCTCCACGCGTGGATACGTGTAACGTGGCGGTGCTTATCTTCGTGACTCCAATACGATCAGAGGGTCACATGCGACTTTAATAAAAAAAAATTTTAAATAAAGTAGAAGAGCTAGAACAAAATTTAGCCGTGAGTATGCAGTTTTTTTTTTTTTGACAGCAAACCGTGAGTATGCAGTTTGACAATGTGAATTTGAATATGGAGAATAAACCAGGCCACATTAATGTAGGCTATACGTTAGGTCCAAATTTAGCAGTTTTCTTACTTAAAATCCATCCTCTAATTAGCGATATTTTTGTTGATTTTTTTCTTTGGCATCAAACTCTCAAACCTATAGGTTCTAGTCTTATTCATGATATCAGTGAATTACTTTTGTTTTTTTTTCTAACATTAAATTTGCGGGAGCTGTTACTTGCGGAGTCGAAAATCTCTAAATGTTTGGTATGCCTTTGTTTACATTATATGTATGGATTCGCTACTCTCGATAACTAGGGTACCTATATTAATTTCATCTCTATTCGATTCACTTGGGAGTCCACAATTATGCATATATATATTATTTCTTACGTTTTTTTTTTATAAATGTTGTTTAAAGTTTTTTCACATATAAAAAGAAATAAAATTTTATATTTTATCTTTTAGTAGTATATTATTTTGATTTTTATTGATTAATTAAAAAATAAGGATAAAACTGAAAAATCATACTAAACATCTACATTAAAAATACAAAACGATTTGTTATGAAACAAAATTTTAAATCTAAAACGATATTTAATATGAAATACAAGACACTTAATATGAAACCAAAGAAACATTCATTAGGGAATTGTAATATTTCAGCTCTGCATAATTTGTCTTATCTCGATCAGCTCTGCATAGTTTGTCACGAAATCATTTACAGATTAATGGATCATTCAATATTATATATTACCTCTGTTTCAGAATAATTGATTTTTTAGATTTTTTCTTTGGTTCTAAAAGATTGATTTTTTACACTCATTAATTGCGAAACTCATTAAATATAAACATTAAAAAAAGCAATCTAAAAATTAGTGGTAAAACATCCAATAAAATTTGTTATTAAATTAATTAAAGAAAAATATAAAAAATAATTAATTAAAATAAATAATGTTTTTAAATATTTGTGAAATACTAAAAAATCAATTTTCCTGAAACAGAATTAACATTATATTAATGGAATTAATGGATCATTTAATATTATATATTATATTAATGGAATTAATAGATCATTCAATATTATATACTAATGCCTAGCCAATTTCATTCCGATGCATTTTAACAACAAATGATGAGCAAAAGTATTCTCATCGAAATGAAAGATGGGGATGCAGTAATTTAGCTTGTAAAAAATGGACATCCGTAAAATATATATATTTAAATACCCGAGTTACCAGAAAATCCAAAAATGAATTAACCTTGAAAGTTGCAATTTGGCTAACAAAGCTTTACTAAAATAATCTAATGATAAAAAAACTTACTGCACCATCGTATGAGAATTCGGCCATAATTTGGTTATTGTACCTCGAGATTGTTATCCAAATTATGAAATAATTATTTGTAAATTCATTATGCACATACAAAAGTATAAATTATTTCCTTTTTCCTAATACATTTAATGAAATAATTATTCAAATGGCCTTAGTAATAAAACTAAAGAGTTATACCACTAAACTATGGAGATACGTTCCCACTTGGAAACAAGAGAACAAAAGCTGTTCACATGCGACTATCTAAGGGCACATGCGACATTTTAAAAACAGACAAACAAGAGAACAAAAGCTGAAAGGTAAAAGAAAGAAAAAGTGAGGAGATGAACGTGGACAATTCTAACTGGAATCTGGTCTATAATCCAGGCAACATTAAACGTGGGCTACATTCGTGCCAAATTTTGCACTTTCACAACTCATAAAGTCATAATAAGCCATAATTTCGAGCTCGTAAGTCGTAACTGTCAAACTCTTATGGTTTCTAGTCTTATTCATGACATCGATTTAACTATTGTTCTTTAATGCTACTTCCTTTTCACAAAAAGTGTCATTTTAACTCTTTTTTTCTTATCACACAGAAAATGTTATTCTCGAATTTCAATACAAATTTTGACAATGTTTTGTCCTCAAAACAAATCTATCAAATAACAAAAATAATTGTGATGAAATTGTAAAGATCACTTTTTACACAATAATTGTGTCTTGTAATCACAACGCAAACGACGAACAAAGAAAAAAAGCAATTGACATTGTATTATCTTTATTTTATTAAAAACCTTCCAAGAGCCACTTTTAGTTGTCATGAGCACAAAATATGAACAAAAACTCTGATCAAAATTTGCAGATTTCTGAAAAATACAAGTCAAAGGATAGAACACAAGCGTACGATGATGTCAATTCTAAAGTAGTTCATTCTTTTGATCTAAACAAATTTCCTGATGAAGCCCAAATGAATGATGTCGATGCGAAAGTGATACATGATTTCGATCTAAACAAACTTTTTTACGAAGAAGAAGACCTTTATCCTAGTAAAGAGGAGCAAAGTATGGTAGTAGAAATGCTTAAAATTTATCTTCCAAAATATTTTAAATAATAAATTCATCAATAAGGTATTTGCCATGATGTTGTTTGAATTATTATGATTGATGTTGGATTCTTAAGGATTGTTATTTTTTTTCTTTGATGATTATCAATAAAATCCTCCATTGTTTGCTTTATACTACGGAGTAATATAATTTCAGTATGAAATCATACAGTATTACTTGAATTGGTGTCTTTGACTTTCGTTATAGGCAATTCTTTTCTTTACTTGTCTTATTGTATCGTATCTTCACCTTATAGTGTTTTGAATCTTTTTATTCCAATAAACAGAACTATGTGTTGGAACTTCAATTTTGGACAAGTGGCTCTGGCCAACTTTCCGGCGACTTTTCCGGTGAGGTCCGTCACCGGAATGACCGGGTCTCGGAGTCTTTGGATTCCTCGTAATGAGCATTATAACATAGTGTAGTTACATGTAAAAATTGAAGTGAAATTGAATGAGAAATTGAACTCAAAAGTGGTTAGCTTGAAAGCTTATAAAGACTTTATATTACAAAGTCCCACATTGATTAAGTGGAAAAATTTCCTCTAGTATATATCTTGTTACACCTATGAGAGTGTTAAACAACTAGATGGGAAGGGGAAACCATGGTGCTAGAGTTGGAGGGCCATTATGCAAAAACACACACGCGCGCGCGCGCCGTCGCCGGGCCCCGATTTCTTTTTGGGAAAAATTTTTTATGCAACTTTGCTTAAAGATTTGACCAATTTAGAATCGAATTTTTGCATAATAAAAGCGATTAAATGATTGCTTTGACCGAGCCTTAATGGTGCGCGAGATTCTCTCCGGGTCGTGCGTCTCACTTAATGGCACCACGATCTTCGCATGTTGCGGATTTCGAAACCTCTCCCTGCGTTTTTAAAAACAAAGACGCTCCCTTCATTTTCTCTCTTCATCGTTCTGAAAAATACAGAAAACTCTCTCCCACTTTTTCTTCTGCAAAAGTAAGTGTCTCAAGAGTATATCGTAGATATCCAGTTCGCAGATTCCGTTTTCGAGTGTTGCGAAAACGGTCTCACCGTAGTTGTATCCTTGGATTCATCATCTCATAAATCGCCACACTGCTGGAGATTGTTTGAATTAAGGAAAAAGATCATATCTTGCCTCTACGGGTTTTTTCCTTAATTCGGTTTTATATTCGTGTTTTGTTCTCCAGATTTTCGCGGTCTAACATTCTTAATTCAAACAAAAATCCATTTTTTGTTTATATCTCTAAACGGATTTACAAAACGCGAACAGTTTTTCAAAATCGATTTCAAAAAGTTTTCAAAACCGATACAAAACGAGTCTGCAAACGCTCTTTAGTGATTCTGTAGATCGTTTTCCAAACGGTATTTGCAACACATAAGATTTGGAAGTGATTTACGCGAAGGCCTTTTGGCAGTTTCTCGAAATACTCCATTTCTGATTGTTTGATTTTCGGGATCAACGAACAGTTTACGTGAAAGCTTTTTCTCGTAGTTTCACGAAACGTTACAAGCGATTCTGGAATCTCTTTTGGTGATTACCACAATTTTAATTTAGTAATTTAATCGCTAAAATTAAAATCGCTTATTAAAATAATTTATTTAAATTCTGATAATTAATTTATATTAATTAATCGAATTTATTTAAATTCTGTAAATTAATTTATATTAATTATGCAAATTATTCGAATTAATTTATATTAGTTCTGCAAATTAATTTATATTAATTGTGCAAATTATTCGAATTAATTTATATTAATTTCGTAAATTAATTTATTAAATTAATTGAGCGAATTAAATAATTATTTCAATTATTAATCATATTTATTTTTCTTTACAGAAAAAATGTCTACCAGTGGTGAATTCAACCTGGCTGAGACAACCGTGGTTAACGAGAATGGTGAGCCGACAAACCAAGATGGTCAGCCACTTGCTCCTCCAAAACCCGCAGATGTCCAGATCCAGTCTGTGCCATCCCAGGTGGTGATGCCTGAGAAGTTTGACAGGAAAAACTTTGACTCCTCGCAGCAGAAAATGCATTTTTTCCTGTGCACGTTGAACTTCCAGAAATACCTCACGGAGGAAAAACCGTTTCTGGCTGCTGACAACACAGATCCGCATCTGGTGGCTAGCGTTGAAGCGTGGGTCCACTCGGATTTCCTCTGCAAGGGATATATTCAGAACCGCCTAGAGGAGCCACTGTTTAAGGTTTACCGCCACGCTCCAACTTCCAAAGCTCTCTGGCAAGCTCTGGAAAAGAAGTACAGAACGTACAATGCAGGCGCGGGGAAAGCGGCCACAAGAAAGTTTCTCAGATACCAAATGGTGGACTCGAGGCCCATCATGGAGCAGGTTCATGAGTTACAAATGATCGTGCAAGAGATAGCAGATGAAGGAATGAAGGTCTGTGACACCTTCTATGTGAATGCTTTCATCGACAAGCTACCCCCGAGTTGGAATGATTTCCAGTCCTATCTCGAGTTCAAGCAAAAGCCCATCTCTTTGCTTAACTTAATCGCCAGGCTTCAAAACCAGTCAACTGAGCGCGAGAAGAGATTGGGATCGCCTTCCCCATTGATCATAACGCGAATGTTGCTGAATACAAGAAGAAGGGGAAAGCCAAGGTTGTGTACAACAACAAAGTTGCTGTGCCTGTCAAGGCCGTGCCAAACAAGATGGCACCTTAATCTTCCGTCGCTTTCAAGAAGCAAGGTGAAGGCAAAAGGTTCACTAGAAAGTGCAACCACTGTGGCAAGCTTGGTCACAAATCCGCGGATTGTCGTAGCAAGGCAAGAAGCAGCAAGAGTCAGGCTTTTTTGACTGAAGAAGACCTGTGTGCGGTTGATATATCATGGTTTTTACCCACTTTCAACCATGATATAACTCCTTTTTTTGAGTCTTTTTAGTAGTTTTAGAGTCTTTCAGGTTCTTTTCAAGATGTAGGCACATCTGGAGCTATATTGGATTTATGTAAGTTTTTGAAGCATATTTGATCTGAAGCAGTTCGTAGAACTGAAGCTAGCATCGATCGACACCTGAGGAGCATCAATCGACACCATCGTTTGGAAGAGACGCGATTAAAGATCCCATTATTGATCGATACCATTTAGGGTATCGGTCGATACCCGTGATCAGAACGCGCAACAAGACCTGAAGATAAACCAAAAGCTTTCCTTATTTTTCGAGATAGAATCCTAAACGTGTTTTAGCTATATAATTAGGTTTTTCAGCCTCCAAAAGATACACTGGATTTTTCTGGAGATAAAGTTTTCTGCAATTGAGTTTTTGGGAGAAGAACCTTGAACCCTATTTGTATTCTAACTCTATTTTACTTATGATATCTATTTTATTCATGAAGTTTGTCTCATTCACCATGTCTGAGTAGATTCTCTGTTAGGTTGAGGGTTGTTTAAAAGGTGTTTGATGAATTATTAGATCTGATTTATTTGTTATGGAATATCCATAGAGCTTTTCACCTAGACTTGAGATTACTGCTTATTCTAGCCTCGCAAACTAGAATATGATGTTAGATTGATTAATTGGCACGAAAGTGTGATTAGTTTCCTGAACTAGTGTTTGGTGAGCAAAAGACCTATTCGCAAAGAAATTTGGTTTAGGATTTTGTGAACAATTGAACTTGATCGTTAATGTTTGTTTGAATTTATAGAATTGGCAAAGAAATTTGGAATTCTAGGTTTAGACATAGATAGTCTTCGCAACGACAGTTGGTTTACTTTATATCTGTGTTTCAAGTTCAAAAGCGGAGCTTATTTCATTCCTGACATTTGATCTGATTGATAATTCTGATTGCCTGCAAACTTCCCAAAAGCCTAGTTTTCCCCATTGATTTATCACCTCGTTTTAAACGTTTTGTTACCTTTGATTATGTTTATTTCGCTTAGCTTAATTCACATTCTGAAATTTATTGAGTGAACATCTTGAGTCTTTGTGGTTCGACCCCTAGAATACTACATCTACTACTTAGATACTTTAGGGTATTATATTTGAGCATATCAAATTTTGGCACCGCTGCCGAGGACTCTAATTTCACCATTAGATTACGGTTTAGAATTTTGACTAAGTGTTGAGCATCGATCGATACCCTTCAGGTATCGATCGATACTCGGTTTTAATTTCAGTCACTTACACGATTTGATATCTGTGTTTCAGGTGTATGCAGCATCAAGAGACCAGAAGAAGCAAGAACAAGCAGTTGACCAATCTATCTAACAAAGAGCTAGCTGAATTAGAGCGCACGATCAGAAAGCAAAAGAAACAAGCTGAGATGAACAATCCGATTGTGCTCGCTCGTGATGAGGCTGGAGTTTTGAGAGATCAGGAAGGTCACCTGTGTGACGCGCAAGGGCAGAGACTTGATGCAGAAGGAAACATTATTGCCCATGCACCGGTAGCTAATGAGGTTATCCCACCAGCTGTGCGTGGGAATGTTGGGAATGCTCAGGTTAATCGTGCCAGAACACTTGGGGGGTACAACAGACCAGATCAGTTCTATGCAAACCGGTCTGCGATTCGTATTCCAACTTTCCAGAGAAATGACTTTGAGCTGAAGCCTGCATACTACACTCTTGTAGGCCAGCACCCTTTTCATGGTCTTTCTCATGAGCATCCCATGGATCATACTGAGAGGTTCGAGGATTTAGTCACCAGTATCAAGTACAATAGAGTGCCCAATGAGTTCTTCTTCTGTAAGCTCTTCCCATACTCTCTTAGTGGAGATGCAGCTTACTGGTTGAAGCAGTTGCTTCCTGGTTCTCTGACCACCTGGGAGGAGACTAAGAATGCGTTTCTGAACAATTTCTATGGTGATGCGAGATCTGAAAAGCTCAGGAACAAGATCTCCCAGTTTTCTCAGGGAGCAACTGAGGCATTCAAAGCCGCCTGGGTTCGGTTTCGGTCTTATCAGAGGGATTGGCCTCACCACGGTTTCTCACAGGTTCAGTTGTTAGGCATATTCTTCAGAGGGATCGATTGGAGGTATCAGATGGCTTTGGACGCTGCAAGCAATGAAAATTTCAACACCAGGTATCCTGAGGACGCTTATGTGTTGATTGAAAATTTAGCATCCAGCAACAGTACTAAGAATGCAGATTTTGAGAGGCAGAAGCACAATGGGAACATAGATGGATTGCAAATTGCTGAGGTACATGCTAAGCTGGATTCGGTTCATAATATGTTAATGGGCAAGCAACAGAAGGCAGTGCATTTTGCTGAAGAAGTCGAGAACATCGATGAAGGTGAAGCAGAGGATGTTAACTACATTGGTGGTAATGGTTTTCAGAATTCGTCATACAACCGCGATTTCAATAACAACTCTCAGAGACGAGGATTCAAATCTGATTTCAAGTCTGCAAATTTCGGAGCAAACTCCTTTGCTTAAAAGCCATTTCAGAACAGTGGGTACACTCGCACCTATGGGAATTCGTCCTACCAGACACCACCTCCCAAGACTCAGGAAAGCAAAGTTGAGACTATGCTTGAACAGATTCTTGAGGGGCAACAAAAGATGACTGTTGATTTCAATGGAAAGATGGATGCCTTGTACACTGATCTTAATGGGAAAATCAAGGCTTTAAACATTCATCAAAAGAAGCTGAATACTCAGGTTGCCCAGACTGCAGAAACAGTTAAGAGACAGGATGGTTTCCTTCCGGGAAAAACAGTGAACCCAAGGGAGCATGTTCATGCCATTACTTTGAGAAGTGGAAGAGAGGTCACTCCAAGCTTGAAGAAAACCTATTCTCCTAAGCAGCTCGTCGATCTTGCTGCAGATGACGACGATGAGATTCCTGGAACTCCCCCAGTATCGATCGATACTCACCCAGTATCGGTCGATACCCCTGTTCATCGATCGTTGCCTTTTCAGAGTTCTACGAAACCGGTTGAAAAACCACAAGCATCGATCGACACTACCCCTGTATCGATTGATACCAGCCCAAGGTCGACCAGAAGCAGACTACAGGACATGTTGGGAGAGTCTATGTACCAAAGATTCCTTTCCCTACGACCTCCTGCCAAGTCTAAGAAAGAAATATAAGAGGCCAGATGCAGAACAATGTTAGAGAAATTAGTTGTTGAACTCCCGTTCGTCGATGCTATCAAGACTGCACCAGTTTTCAGGAGATACATCAAGAGGATGGTATCAAGCAATGTGAATCTTGAGGAAGGGGTACTGAGAATCACCCACGAATGCAGTGCGAATCTTCTCAACAAATTTCCAGAGAAACTACCAGACCCTGGAAGTTTTGTCTTAGATTGCACAATCTTCACTGAGAGGTTCGAACTTTCCCTTTGCGATCTTGGTTCTAGTGTGAACCTCATGCTGTATTCAGTAGCCAAGAGGATGGGGATGACAGACTTCACGCCTACTAGGATCTCCTTAATCCTTGTTGATCGATCGGTCCGATTCCCCGAAGGATTACTTGAGGACGTTCCGATTACGATTGGGAACTGTTTAGTCCCAACTGATTTCATTGTCCTCGAGTATGATGCTGAACCAAGGGATCCACTGATTTTGGGCAGGCCTTTCCTAGCTACAGCTGGCGCCCTAATCGACTGCAAGAATGGGAGAATATCCCTCAACATTGGTGATCTGATTATGACCTTTAACATGGAAAAGATGATTAAGAAACCAACCATAGATGGCCAGACATTCTTCATCGACACCTTCAGTGAGTTATCAGATGAGTACTTCATGAGATTACACCCTGAGAACCCTTTGGAGAAAGCTTTGGTTTGCTCAGCTAAAACAGACATAGTTCCTACTGAGACTGCTGCTGGTTATGCCACGATTCTTGACAAAAATGCTGAAGCATCGAGCGATACCATGGGAGGTATCGATCGATACCCACCTTTTCCTCCCGAGTAGCTGGTTATTCCTCGTGCCAGATCTGATTCGTTTAGTGATTGGAGTGAAGAGAGAGCTCCTAAGCTCGATCTTAAGCCATTCCCAGCTAGCTTGAGGTATGTTTTCTTTGGCCCTAACTCTACATACCCAGTAATTGTAAACTCTTCTTTAAACAACGCGGAGGTCGCCTTACTGCTGAGCAAGTTGCGTAAGTATCGCAAAGCTCTCGGCTATTCTCTTGATGACATTTCAGGTATCTCATCAGATCTGTGCATGCATCTGATTCATCTGGAGGATGAATCTAAAGTTTCGATCGAGCATCAGATGAGGCTTAACCCGAACCTGAAAGAAGTGGTCAAGAAAGAGATCTTGAAGCTTCTGGAAGCAGGAGTCATCTAAGCCATCTCTGACAGCAGTTGGGTCAGTCCAATGCATGTTGTTCCTAAGAATAGAGGGTTCACAGTGGTGAAGAATGAGAAAGATGAGATGATTCCGACTAGAACGATCACCGAGCATCGAATGTGTATCGATTACAGTAAATTGAATGCAGCAACAAGGAAAGATCACTTCCTATTGTTATTCATTGATCAAATGCTGGAGAGGTTGGCAAGTCACCCATACTACTGCTTCCTGGATGGATACTCAAGCTTTTTCCAGATCCCTATACATCCAGATGATCAGGAGAAGACAACGTTCACTTGTCCCTACGGTACGTTCGCATACAGGAGGATGTCGTTTGGGTTGTGTAATGCTCCGGCTACATTTCAGAGATGTATGATGTCCATTTTCTCAGATATGATCGAGGAGTTCTTGGAGGTCTTTATGGACGATTTTTCTGTTTATGGATCTTCGTTTAAGGGATGTCTGGATAACTTATGCAAGGTACTTCGGCGCTGCAAAGAAAAACATCTGGTTTTAAACTGGGAGAAGTGCCACTTTATGGTCCAAGACAGCATCTTATGGGACACAAGGTTTCTAAGGTTGGGATTGAGGTGGATAAAGCTAAGATTCAGGTCATGACAAGCCTCTTGCCACCTACATCTGTGAAAGACATTCGGAGTTTCTTTGGTCACGCCGGGTTCTATCGCAGATTCATTCAGGATTTCTCCAAGATAGCTCGTCTGCTTACTGCTCTTCTGTGTAAGGATGTCACCTTCGATTTTACACCAGAGTGTCTCGTCGCATTCGAACTGATCAAGAAAGCGTTGGTTACTGCTCCTATTGTTCAGCCACTAGATTGGAACCTCCCTTTTGAGGTCATGTGTGATGCAAGCGATTTCGCGATCGGATCAGTTCTGGGACAGAAAAAAGACAAGAAGCTTCATGTCATATACTACGCCAGCAGAACACTAGATGACGCCCAATGGAACTACAATACCACTGAGAAGGAGTTACTTGATGTTGTGTTCTCTTTTGAGAAGTTTCGTTCCTATCTAATAGGAAGCAAGGTGATTGTGCATAGTAACCATGCTGCTCTTAAGTACCTGTTGCAGAACAAGGAAATGAAACCTCGATTGTGTCGATGGGTTCTAAAGCTCCAAGGTTTTGACATAGAGATCAGAGATAAGAGAGGAGTGGAGAACGGGGTTGCAGACCATCTCTCACGAATGAAGATCAATGATGAAGTTCCAATTGACGATGCCTTGCCTCAGGAAAACATCTACTTTGTTGAGACTGGATGTCGATACAGCTCTGATTCGAATCTACCGCTACAGAACACGAGCATCGATCGACACCCCTAAGGTATCGATCGACACCCTCACAGTTTGCTGCAGTCGGTTCAACATTTAAGCATCGATCGACACCCCTTGAGCATCGATCGATACCAGCTATCTCTCATAGCTTAAACGTCTGCTGATCAGTTTGAATTTGAGGAATCCTTGGCTGTCACCTCTCCTGCTTAACCTTGGTACGCCGACATCGCCAATTACCTTGCTGCTGACTACGAACCAAAACATCTCAACAAGTATGTCAAGAAGAAATTCATGAGAGATGTCAGACGTTACTTCTGGGATGAACCGTATCTGTACAAGCATTGTTCTGATGGGATTTACAGAAGATGTATAGCTGAATCTGAAGTACTAGAAATTCTATTTCATTGCCATGGATCTGAGTATGCTGGGCATTTCGCCACATTCAAAACAGTTTCTAAGGTTCTGCAAGCGGGTTTCTGGTATCCTACAATGTTCAAGGATGTTCACGCCTTCATCTCTCATTGTGATGTGTGTTAGAGAAGAGGGAAGATCAGCAAGCGACATGAGATGCCACAAAACTTCATCCTTGAGGTCGAAGTCTTTGACTGCTTGGGTATTGATTTTATGGGACCATTCCCTCCATCGCGACAGAACAAATACATATTGGTCGCCGTGGATTACGTCTCCAAGTGGGTAGAAGCAATTGCTAGTCCTACCAACGATTCTGCCGTGGTTCTTAAACTGTTCAAGTCCATTATTTTTCCTCGATTTGGTGTTCCCAGAGTTGTTATTAGTGATGGTGGTACTCACTTCATCAACAAGATCTTCGAGAAGCTGCTGAGAAAATATGGCGTACACCATCGCGTGGCCACGCCATATCACCCTCAGACCAGTGGACAAGTAGAGGTCTCCAACAGACAGATAATGGGAGATTTTGGAGAAGACAGTTGGCACTACACGGAAGGATTGGGCGCTGAAACTCGACGACGCTCTTTGGGCCTACAGAACCGCGTTCAAAACACCACTTGGCACCACACCATTCCATTTGCTGTATGGGAAAGCATGTCATCTTCCGGTTGAGATCGAACACAAGGCAACTTGGGCTACCAAACTTATGAATTTCGACATCAAGTCTGCTGCTCAAAGGCGATTGGTTCAGCTAAATGAATTGGATGAGATCAGACACTTCGCCTATGAGAACTCCAAACTGTACAAGGAAAGGACCAAAGCCTATCACGACAAGAAAATCCTTTCTCGCCACTTTGAACCTAATGACCAGGTACTTCTTTACAACTCTTGTTTACAATTGTTTCCTGGGAAATTGCGTTCTCGTTGGTCTGGTCCTTTCACAATCAAGGAAGTCCGACCTCACGGCGCGGTCGTGTTGCTGAGTACTGAAGGAAAGGAGTTCATTGTCAATGGACAGAGGGTGAAACACTACTGGGCGAAAGCCACCATTTCAGATGGCCACATAGTGCCTCTGGCTGAGCCGCTAGCTGCCTGACTGATCTCCATGTCGAGCTAACGACATTAAACAAGCGCTTGGTGGGAGGCAACCCACTGGTGAGTCTGTACGTACATAAGGGTGTCCAGACGAAGTGTATCGATCGACACCCTTAGAGTATTGATCGATACCGAAGCCAAAGGAGACTTATGCTGTTACGATGCGAGCATCGATCGATACCACTTACTGTATCAATCGATACCCAGAACCCAGATAAGTTTTCTATAAAACCCTCAGGTTTTATCCCTCACTCCATCATTACTCATATCGCTCGACGCCGCCACCCCTCTCTCACTCTCTCACAAATTCTTCAATTCTTCATCATTTTACTCGATTTTGCACTCTATTCCACTCAGATTTTTGCCCTCATTGTCATTTCATTGCTCATTCCTTCGATCTGCAAGGTAATGTACTCGAAATCACTCCTTTTAGACTCGGTGACATATTCAGTTTGGGTTTCCTCTGTTGTGAAACTTTTGCTGTCATCTTTAGCTCTAGGGAAATGGAATGGCTAGATTAGGATTAGAATATACATGATAGGGATGGAGTAATATGAGGAATTTGATTTTGGGTTGAAGGAGTAGGATTGCGATGCATCTGTGGAAAACCTCTGTGATTATATCTCGAGTATCGATCGATACCAAGAGGGTATGCTGAATTGTATTCTTTTTTTATTTTTCCCAGATGGCTCCTCGCAAGAAGGCATGACAGGACGACGCATCCGGTTCCAATCCTCCACACCGCGAGTTCAGTCTTCAAGACAAGGTAGAGGCATTCTGTGGTTCATTCTGGCATGCCGGGGTTGTCTCGGCTGTTCTAACAGGGGATCGCTACGAGGTCCTGAAGGGTGGTTTCACCAAAAATACAGACCCTCAAAGCTTCATTGATGCCCACATTAGTGACCTGAGAGCTGCGCCACGACGATCGCCATCTCCTTCTGCCCCTGTTCCTGTTGCTAGGCCTCCCTGGCCTAAGTTGGAGGGNTCGATACCAAGAGGGTATGCTGAATTGTATTCTTTTTTTATTTTTCCCAGATGGCTCCTCGCAAGAAGGCATGACAGGACGACGCATCCGGTTCCAATCCTCCACACCGCGAGTTCAGTCTTCAAGACAAGGTAGAGGCATTCTGTGGTTCATTCTGGCATGCCGGGGTTGTCTCGGCTGTTCTAACAGGGGATCGCTACGAGGTCCTGAAGGGTGGTTTCACCAAAAATACAGACCCTCAAAGCTTCATTGATGCCCACATTAGTGACCTGAGAGCTGCGCCACGACGATCGCCATCTCCTTCTGCCCCTGTTCCTGTTGCTAGGCCTCCCTGGCCTAAGTTGGAGGGTAAGAGGATCATTCCGCGACGTGATTGGTCAGGTTTTCCTAAGGATGAAACCGAGATCGAGGCCTGCATCTATAGGCCCATAGCCGAAGAGTGGGACGACTACGACACTCTGTTCTACAACGAATGGCTGCGCGTTGTCATCCTCCCCACACGCTTCATCGATCCTCACGCTATGCGCCGCCTCGGTATAGATGTGGAGCTCTCTACCATGATCGATAAGATTGGTTTGGGGACATTGTACTCATGGCAGTATGACCTTTATCCCGACCTTGTCGCCAGTTCCTCGCCACAGCTCGAGTGTATTACAGTGACGAGGTCCACCGCACTACTTCAGAGGGCATGATATATCATGGTTTTTACCCATTAAAGACCATGATATAAGTCCTTTTTCTTTATCGAGTCTTTCTATTGTTTTGGAGTCTTTTAGAGTCTTTTCAGGTTTTAGCATGTTTGGAGCTTAATTGGAGTTTTTAGAGCATTCTGGAGCTTTGTGGCATTCATTGAAGACGTTCCCACGATGGATTGAGCTCAGATATGGACACAATATATATCAATGGATTAGCTTTCATTTGGATGTGGTTTGAAGCAATTCCAACGGTGCGATCAAAAGTTATGCCAGTTTTCGTGAAGACAGTCCAGTCTGGCGAACACCAGAAATGTCCGGGTATCGACCGATACCAGCTGGTATCGATCGATACCGACTGCAGAAAAGGAAAACGCGACTTTCTACAACTTAGAAGAATCTGCCTTTTGGCCCAGAAGACTTATTATTAACAAGAAAGCCAGAACGTGTTTTAGACTTATAATTAGGGTTTTTAGCCACTGTTTTGGCTACACTTTATTCTATGCTTGATTTTACTTTATTCTTACTTTGATGATCTATTCAATCATGTTGTTTTGCTTCATTCTGCATGTCTGAGTAGATCCCTTTTAGGTTTAGGGTTTTCTCATTAAGGATTTCATGGCTTGTTAGATAGATTGATCTGTTAGGGTTCATAATCAATAGTTTTTTTCACCATAGGTTGTTCTCAAAGCTAGTTCTAGGTTGATGAATCTGGAATCCAGATTTTAGGATTGTTGATTATTCACGGAAGTGAGATTGATAACCTGACAGAACCTAGGGTGAGCAAAATAATTATCTGCAAAGGAATTTGGTTTAATTATTTTGTGAACATATCAAACTTGGACATTAAAGCTGGTTTAGATCTTTAGGATTTGCAAAGGAATTTGGAATTCTAGGATTTAGACTTAGATAGTTTTCGCAACGACAGTTGGTTAATTATATCTTAGTGATTTGAGTTTGAGAACAGTGCTTAACCTGAACCCTATTGATTGATTTGTCTGCATCTCTTGATTTCCTGAGAAATACCCTAAGCCTATATCCTCTCCATTGATTTTACATCTTTTAATTCTGCATATTTATATTCTCGCTTGATTGATTTGGCTTAGCGTGATTTGATTCTAGAAATCTATTGTGTGATTCTCTGAGTCTTTGTGGTTCGACCCTAGAATATTACAGCGACTGCTTAGATACTTTAGGGTATTATTTTGAGCATATCAAAATTTGGCGCCGTTGCCGGGGACTCAAATTCACCATTAGATTATAGATAGAATTTCGACTAGGTCGTTGGTATCGATCGATACTCCTCCAAGTGTCGATCGATACTGACTGTTTTGTTTCGTTTTATTTTTCGTTTTTAGTATCGATCGATACCTTCCTTGGCGTCGATCGATACCCTGTTTTTTTTTTTTTGTTATTTACGTTCTTGACTTTGTCTTTGTGTTTCAGGTGTATGCCTAGACGTGAAACCAGAAGCCATAACGCACAACTAGTGAATCTTTCCAACGAGGAGCTAGCACCTTTGGAACACACAACAAGGAGAGCACAGAAGCCAGCAGAGATGAACAACCAGTGGTATTGGTTCGTGATGAGGCTGGTGCTTTGAGAGACCAAGAGGGTCATTTGTGTAATGAGAGGGGACAGCGTCTTGATGCAGAGGGGAACGTCATTGCCCCTGCTCCTGTTCCCCGACCAGATCATCCCACCCGTTGTTGCTGGACAACGCCGGGAAATGATGTGGTCGAACGTGGTAGAACCATTGGAGAGAACAACAGGCCTGACCTGTTCTATGCTAATCGATCTGCGATTCGCATCCGCCACCTTCCAGAGGAATGACTTTGAGCTGAAGCCTGCATACTTCTCACTCGTAGGCCAGCATCTGTTTCACGGTCTTCCTCATGAGGCACCCATGGATCACGTAGAGAGGTTTGAGGACTTGGTCACTAGCATCAAATATAATGGAGTGTCCTATGATTACCTTCTCTGCAAGCTCTTCCCATACTCTCTCGGGGGAGAAGCTTCTTACTGGCTCAAGAAATCTCCCGCCTGGTTCCCTTACCACCTGGGAGGAGACCGAGAACGCATTTCTGAACAATTTCTATGATGATGCGAGATCTGAGGAGCTGAGAAACAAGATCTCCCAATTCTCTCAGGGAGCAACAGAGGCTTTCAAAGCCGCTTGGATTAGATTCAGGTCGTATCAGAGGGATTGTCCTCATCATGGGTTTACTCAGGTTCAGTTGCGGTATTTTCTTCAGAGGGATTGACTGGAGGTATCAGATGGCTCTAGATGCTGCAAGCAACGGGAATTTCAACACGAGATATCCCGAGGATGCTTATGAGCTGATTGAGAACTTGGCGTCTAGCAATAGCACCAAGAATGCTGATTTAGAGCGGAAGACGCAGAACGGGAACATTCCCGAAGAGCAGATTGCTGAGGTGCACGCGAAGCTGGATTCAGTGCACAATTTCTTGATGGGTAAGCAACAGAAGGCTGCCCACGTTGCTGATGAGGATGAAGTGAGAGGGGTTAACTACGTTGGAGGTGGCTGGTTTTCAGGGACAGAGATTTCAGTACCAGCAGAACAACATACCAGCCAGTTTCGGTAACTACAATCGCACCTACGAGAATTCATCTTACCAAACTCCTCCACCTAAGGCATATGACAGCAAGGTTGAAACCATGCTCGGACAGATTCTCGAAGGACAACAGAAGATGACAGTGGACTTCAATGGGAAGATGGATGCTATGTATACCAGACCTGAATGGAAAAGATTGAGAATCTTAGCATCCATCACAAGATGCTGGAAACCCAGATAGCTCAAACTTCAGCCACTGTAAAGGGAAAGACGGCTCAAGCGCACGTTAATGCAATTACCCTCAGAGGTGATTCTGAGCCAGATACGTCAGTATACGATCGATACCACCCAGGTATCGATCGATACCATCCTGCAGAGCCGACGCAAAACCAGAGCATCGATCGATACCATACTGGTATCGATCGACACCCCTCACCGACTGAGCCAAAGACTGTGATAAAACCCGAGACTGTCGAGAAGAGAGTCCACAGGCCCAAGCCGCCTTTCCCTAGAACCCCCAGGAAGTCTAAGCAGGAGATGGAAGAAGCCAGATGTATGGCAGTACTGGCAAAATCCTGATTGAACTCCCTGTACCTGATGGAGTCGCAGATCTCACATCCACTGAAGAGGTATGTTAAGAGGATGGTTACCAATGATGTGAGCCCTGAGGAAGCAGCATTGCTGACAAGGGACATTAGTGCAATCCTCCTGAAGAAGACCATCTCAAAGAAAGAGAAGAAGGTGAAAGCTTCTGAACATTTAGTGCTGTCATTCAGAGTAAGATTCCAGAGAAGCTACCGGATCCAGGAAGCTTTGTGCTAGACTGTTCTATCTCAGCTGCAAGGTTCCCTAATTCCCTCTGTGATCTAGGCTCTAGCATTAACCTGATGCCTCTCTCTGTTGCTGAAACGCCTAGGGATGTCTACCTTCGTCCCANGTGATCTCGCGTTCCTGTATTATCTGATGCCTCTCTCGCTGTTACTCAAATACCTTGGTATGACTAACTTCGTTCCCAGCAATAGATGTCTCTCATCTTAGCGTGACAGATTCCAGTAAGAGTTCAGAAGTATTTTGAAGATGTCCTTCACATAAATGATCGAAGGCTGTATGGATTCCCACAGACTCGTGTGTTTGGACTATGTTTAGAACCTAGGATCCTCTTATTTTGGGAAGATCTTCTTGCGCAACAGCGGTCCATCATTGATGTGCAGAAAAAGACAGGTAAGCTTGAGTTTGGTGTGCAAGCATGATACTTTGACATGGGACAAGCTGAAGGAGGAAGATCTACCAGTCCAGGGTCAGACCTATTTCCTGTAGAGATTTTCCTTTGATGAGGGGACAGCAACTACAGAGGTTTCAGAGACGACATTACTTGCTGGCCTATGCTCGAATGCTCGCCAGAGTCAAGGAGCATCGATCGATAACACATTGAGGGTATCGATCGATCACCGGACTAGCCACCTGCACCTCCTGTATTGAGGCAGTTTGTTGTTGCATCTAAGCGAATGTATCGCTTGGTGAATTGATGATGGACTGTCTTTTTCAATCCTAGCTCGTGAGGAGGATCTGGCTCCAGTTAAGGCCAGACTACTGGAGACTGGATGTTTTTACAATGGAAGCACAATCATTGCATGAGCTACATTGTTAGAAAAAGCACGTGATGATTCGTAGTTTTCACTTGTATCAGTAAGCGCGGCAATCATTCCCTTTAACGCCAGAGCTGTTTTCCTATAGCATGCTACCGACATTCCACATCTTCCCCGCAGCCACCTCAGAGAAAGCAATAGTACGCACCTTCATCTAAACCAAAACCCAACAGGATGTTAGTCAAATCTATTATGAAAATTCCATCTCCTTCACGCCTTAGAGCAAGCCGCCGAGACCTCGTCGAGCGGCTTTGTTGCTCTTTATGACGGATCTGTGCAGGAAAACGAAGTGTGCCCTCCAATCTTTCCAACCCGCCCTGCTGCGTATTTTCTCATTTCCTTGGTAGACAGACCACACGAGTTCATTTGCTTACACAGACCTGCCTTGGTGAGACGTTTGTCACAGAGATGCTTACATCCACCAAGTCTCTCGAGATAACACACCGATCACTGAGCCCCACCACGTCAAGCTATTTATGACCTTAAACAAGCGCTTAGTGGGAGCTAACCTCACTGGTAGGTCTCTATTTTAGTTTTATTTTCATTTTTGTTTTTTGTGTCTTCACGTGGAGCAGGTTCAGATGACCAGCATCGCCCCCCCCATGATACCATATCTTGTATCGATCGACCACCAGACAAGTGCAGAGAATGCAATTTATTCATGATCGCGAGTATGTATCGACGATATCAGCATGGTAGTCGCGAGTCGATACCTTCAGCGCACAGGTATCTTTCTTGTTTCTCTTCTTTTCCACTTGTGTTCTTGTCTTGATCTCTTTTACCATAACTCTAGACTAGATAACACTGGGGACAGTGTTGTTTAAGTCTGGGGGAGGTAGTCGCCGACATCGTTTTGTTTTCTTAGAGTCAGTCGGTTTTTGTGTCAAAATTTGTTTTATTGGTCAAAATGTCTTGGAGATTATGATATCTTGTTTTTGAACTGAACTGTGCTGACTTTACTTACTGAGTATTCATTGTTACAGAACCAGTTTTCAGATCGACTAATCGAAAAATCCAAACGGCTGACCAGTTGACTAGGAAAAAACACACATTTTCCAGCTGGTAATTTCATCGAAACCTGAGCATGCCATATTTTTTGCACTTTCATCGATGTTAGGTTAGTGTTTCTAGAACTGATTTCCTCACTCATATCTGACAAAAGGAACCCATGTGTTTAAAGTGATTGGTATTTCTCTCCCCTGTTATAAGTTTACAAAAGAGCAAAAAAGATGCAGATGATTTTCTTCTGAGTAGAGGGTAGGAAAATTTCCAGCATCCCATTATTCTAACTTGATGAAGGAATATCACACAAAGGTTTGAAGCGAGTTTTAGGACAAATTTCCCGTGATACCACTATTCGCCTACACCTTTGATACACAGAGAGGAAAGTAACCGGGGATTCGGTGGCAAACACCACAATACTCGCGTCTCACGACCTTAATTGTATAATGCAGAGCAAAAAAGAAAAAAAAGAGAAAGAACATGAATCAAAAATACAGTCTGTGGGGAGAGAACAAATACCAAAAAGAGTGAAAATTTTGGGTATTTCTTTTGTCATGATATTGTTTGGAAGAATCTATAAAGTTCTGGACATTGATTACAGCGATGAAACTGGCAATGATGGTTTTATGATGAAGCCTGTGATACTATGTTGTGGGTTCTGGGAAAGCTGCAAAGGTTTACGGAGAAGTACATGGTGGTAGATCTGGGACTGGTAAAGTAATGAGAAGATATTAGGAAGAAGGGTCATTATAATATTTCAAGAACAAGTGAGTCTCCGCGTTTCAAACCCTTTCTCCGGTTTGGTTTTCTGTTTGCTTGAGGGCAAGCAAAGGCTAAGTCTGGGGAGATTGATATATCATGGTTTTTACCCGTTTTAGACCATGATATAAGTCCTTTTTATCGAGTGTCTTTTTATTGTGTTTCCGTAGTCTTTTAGAGTCTTTTTCAGCGTTTTAGCATGTTTGGAGCTTAATTGGAGTTTTTAGAGCATTCTGGAGCTTTGTGACATTCGTTGTGAAGAAGTTCCCACCGATGGATTGAGCTCACATTTGGACACGAGATAGATCAATGGATTAGCTTTCACTGGAAGTGGTTTGAAGCCATTCCAACGTGTGCGATCAAATAAGTTCGCCAGTTTTCGTGAAGATAGTCCAGTCTGCAAAAACCAGAAAGTCCTGGTATCGACGCATACCAGCTGGTATCGATCGATACCGACTGCAGAAGGGGGAAAACACGCGTTTTTTACAAGTTATAAGAGTCTGCAACTTGGCCCAGAAGACTTTATTATTTACAAGAAAGCCCAGAACGTGTTTAGACTTAATAAATAGGTTTCAGCCACCGTGTTTAGGCTATGCTTGATTTTACTTTATTCTTACTTTGGTTCTTTAGGTAGACAAGTCTGAACCTCTTTCGGAGAAAAGATTTCGAACCCTTTTGATATTTCTTACTTTGATGATCTATTCAATCATGTTGTTTGCTTCATTATGCCATGTCTGAGTAGATCCCTTTTAGGTTTAGGGTTTTCTCATTAAGGATTTCATGGCTTGTTAGATAGATTGATCTGTTTAGGGTTCATAATCAATTGAGTTCTTCACCATAGGTTGTTCTCAAAGCTAGTTCTAGGTTGACGAATCTGGAATCTAGATTTAGGATTGTTGATTATTCACGGAAGTGAGATTGATAACCTGACAGAACCTAGGGTGAGCAAAATAATTATCTGCAAAGGAATTTGGTTTAATTATTTTGTGAACATATCAAACTTGGACATTAAAGCTGGTTAGATCTTTAGGATTTGCAAAGGAATTTGGAATTTGGATTTAGATTAGATAGTTTTTCGCAACGACAGGTGGTTAATTATTCTTGGTGATTGAGTTCGAGAACAATGCTTAACCTAACCCTGTTGATTGATTTGTCTGCATGCCTTGATTTCTGAGAAATACCCTAGGCCTATATCCTCTCCATTGATTTTACATCTTTTAATTCTGCATATTTATATTCTCGCTTGATTGATTTGGCTTAGCATAATTTGATTCTTGAAATCTATTGTGTGATTCTCTGAGTCTTTGTGGTTCGACCCCTAAAATACGTATAGCGACTGCTTAGATACTTTCAGGTATTATTTTGAGCATATTCAAGCTACCTTTCAGAGGTACGTGGTGGAGAGTATTTAGAGCATTCTGGTCTTCTGTCTCTCGCTGCCGCTGCATGTCGTTCCACTTGACGCCTGACCAATCTGCTGCTGCCCTTCGACGCGCATACCCCGTCTCTGAGTCAGATTCTGATGAGGATTCAGACTAGCTTATGTTCCTTGGTTCACATTTCCCTTTCTTTTCTTTTCTTTTTGTTTTACTTTCTTTTTCTGAACTTGTCTAATCTCATTGTCAGAACTTGTTGAACTTATGGCTATATATTATTCTATTGCTTCTAACTGTGTTCTCTGATCTGACAGTTACTTCACCTAACTTTTGGCTTCAGAATCGGTGACACAGACCATCGGCATCGATCGATACTCCTCATATCGATTGTTGCCTATCACCTTTCCACGGTATTGTCGACCTTACCCACAGCCAATTTGTTCCTGTGCTTTTATTTTGCTTCCTCTAGGCTAGATAACACTGGGGACAGTGTTGTTTAAGTCTGGGGGAGGTGATTACTGACATTGTGTTGTTTTGTTAAGAGTCAGTCCAGTTTTGAGTCTTTTTGAAATCAAATTTTTGTTTTATTGAGTCAAACTTGTTGGAGATTATGAACCTTTGCTTGATGTCAGTGTCCTGACTTTGTTTTGTAGGTAACCATTGTCCCAGATCCAGCCCTAAGATCGACTAATGAAAAATCCAAAGGCTAACCAGTTAACCAGGAAACACCCATGTCTCCAGCAAATTTCTTCTGAATCCTGAGCCAATTTTTGCACTTTACTCCTGAGGTTGGTATTCACTGAACTTGATTCATCATGCATATCTGGCAAAGGAACCCATGCGTTTTTGATAATATGGTAGACCTCTCCCCTAACACATAATGATACATAAAAGGCATAAAAGATGATTATGATTTCCGCCGAAGTAGAGGGTTAGGAATATTTTCTGTGGATCCCATTGTTCTACTTGGATAAGGGATTGATCACACTAAAAGTCTGAAGCGAGGGTAGGACATTTCCTGAGACCCCATTATTCGCCCTAAGACTTTTGACACTTTGAGAGGGGAGAACCGGGATTAGGTGGCAATCACCATCAATTCTCGCGTCTCAAACCTTTATTTGTGTATACAAAGCTTAATTCAAAAATCAAAAACATAAAAAGAGAAAGTCTGGGGGAGAGGAAATCAATACCAAAGTGTTAAAATCTGAGTGTTCCTTAGTCATGATATCGCATGAGAAAGAATCTAGAAGTTCTTGAATATCAACATCAGTGAGAAACGCAATGAAGGATTTAGTATTATTGATGCTGTGAGATAATGAGTGGATAATGGGAAACTGCAACACCCTAAGGAGAAGTACATGGTGGTCCGATCTGAAACTGTTTAGGTGACAACTGGAGCTTGGAAAATGGTCACTACTTTGTCTCAAGGAAAAAGGTGAGTCTCCATGTTTTCAAAACCTCTTTCTCTGTTTAGTTTTTTCTGTTTGCTTGAGGGCAAGCAAAGACTAAGTCTGGGGAGTTGATATATCATGGTTTTTACCCGTTTTTAGCCATGATATAAGTCATTTTTGTGAGTCTTTCCTTTAGTTTTAGAGTCTTTCAGGTTCTTTTCAAGCTACAAGCGCATATGGAGCTAATTGGAGGATTTGGAAGTTTTGAAGCAATCTGGAGTTGAAGCCGTTCTGGGAACAAGCTCAGCATCGATCGACACTGAGGAGCATCGATCGACACCATTCGTTTGGAAGAACCACGACAAAGAACCTGCGCACGATCGATACCACTTACAGCATCGGTCGATGCCAGCGACCAGAACGCGAGACAAACCAAGATTATCCAGAAGTTTTCCTTATTTTTGAAGATAACTCCAAAACGTTTATTAGCTATTTAATTAGGTTGACAGCCTCCAGAAGAACACGTTGTGATTTCTGGAGATAGAGTTTTCTGCATTTGAGTCTTTTGGAGAAAGAACTCTTGGAACCTCTTGTATTCTTACTCTATTCATTGTTTTATATAATATCTATTCTATTCATGATGTTTATTGCTTTCACCATGTCTGAGTAGATCTCTGTTAGGATTAGGTTACTTAAAGTATTTGATTGAATTGTTTAGATCTGAATTGATTGTTAGGGGAATAATCTATAGAGTTTTTCAACCTAGACTTGAGATTAATGCTTATTCTAGCCTCGCGAACTAGAATCTGATTGTTAGGTTGTTTGATTGGCACGAAAGTGTGATTGAGTGCCCTGATCTAGTGTTTGGTGAGCAAAAGCCCTATTCGCAAAGAAAATTTGTTTAGGGATTTTGTGAACAATTGAACTTGAACTTTAATGCTTGTTTAAATTCATAGAATTTGCAAAAAAAATTTGGAATTTTAGATTTAGGCATAGATAGTTTTCGCAACGACAGTTGGTTTACTTTACATCTGTGATTTCAAGTTTGAAAAGCGGAGCTAAATTTATTCCTGACAATTGGTTTGATTTGATAATTCTGATTTGCCTGCAAGTTTCCCTAAGCCTAGCGTCTTCCTCCATTGATTTATATCCTTGATTTAATTGTTTTGTCATCCTTAATTCCATCTATTCTGCTTAGCTTAGTTCATATTTCTTGATCTATTGAGTGTCATCTTGAGTCTTTGTGGTTCGACCCCTAAAATACTGTAGCGACTGCTTAGATACTTTTAGGGTATTAGTTTTGAGCACATCACATAGTCTGGTCTCCTATGGAAGACTTTCCACCGTTGGATATTCTTCACATTTTTCTTCATATTTTGACATAAGATAGAGGAAGATGTTAGCGTTTATATGAAATGGTTTGAAGGAACTCTAACGGTGCATGTGATCAAAAGTTATGCCATTCAACCAACCGGTAGTCTCTTAGAACCGAATAGTTGAAGAACCGACCGGTGCAAATGAAAACCGATCGGTTGGCAGAACTTTCAGACGAGTATTTTGAAGCACATAACAAGCTGAAGTCGTCTAGAACTCATCCCTTTCAGAAAACTTCCATTTTTCGCATTTTAGGACTTCTGAAAGATTTCCATTTCAGCGTTTTGAAAAATTTACATTTTTCTCTCCTTCTCTTGTACTATAAATAAAGGGCTTGTCCCGAATTTTAAATCATTTAGTTCTGAACGAAAACACTATGAAAGGGTCATTGTAAATTCTTGGAATTTTATTTATAGTTTTGTAGTTTATTTAGCAATATAATAATGAGTTTTTCATCTTTGTGTTGCTCTATCTCTACTATGCTTATGTAATTATCTGTTAGGTTTTAGAGTTTCTGTTAGGTTTTAGAGTTTCTGTTAGGATGTTTTAGATAGGTTTCTATGCATGTTCATATTGAGATTGATGTTTAGATTTTTCACCTAGGTTGATATTAATGGTTATATTGGACAAGCTAAACATCTGGATACGCCCTTAGATATTTTTCTAGACAACGAGAGTTGCAATAGAATGTTAGATTGTAGCGTAGGTGAGCAAAGGATCCGAAGACAACGACAGTTGTTAGGAACCTTTGTAAACAAATTGATCTTGTTAATTAATGCTGACTTTGAATTCTAATAATAAACGACAATTTTTTTTTAGGATTGTTAGCTTAGTAACTATAACTGGGACACTAGAGTAGTTTATATCTGTGAGTGAGTTCAAGAATGGTTTTTAATGCTTTCTCATATGCATTTGTGTTGCTTGTTTAGAATTGACTTAAGATTTCTTTGCCTAGTTTATCTAATATACATTTTATTAGGTTGTTAGATAAAGCAAAATTCATATTAATTTACCTAGCCAAGTTTGATTATCATAATCCATAGTGTAATCATTTTGGTCACTGTGGATTCGATCTCTAAGTAATGCAACGGTATATTGTACACTTGCGGTATTCATTTGGGGTAAAACTTACACAACAACAATTTTTTGACGCTGTTCATGGGGACCAAATACGAGTGCTTATGGATTTGTAGTTAAAACTTCGTGTAGGATTTTATTTTCTTGTTTTGTATATAATTGTATCTTTTACTAACATGTATTTTCTTGTTTTGTTTTTTTTGCTACTAACATCTCTTGTTACTTGTCTTTCCAAAAAAACATATGGTGACATCTGGTGTGTCATGTTTTTGGCCTTGAATCAGGTGTTAAATGCAGAAGACACAAATTCAAGGAAAGCCAGCCGATCGGTTTTACGCTATCACCGATCAGTTCTGTAGACCTCGTCAACCGATTGGTTGTTGGCCAACACCAATCTGTTGACGCCAGATAAGTTTTTTTAAAATTGGTTTAATCCGGTCAATGCACTCGAGGTGAACCGGTAGAATACCCTACAAACTCACCCTCCTTCTTCTTTTTCTTGATCCCACCACCATTTTTTTATTCCAAAAACTCAAAATTTTCACTCTTTCGATTTCAAAAAGTTTTTTTTTACTTCCTTGCTTGTTCGTTTGGATGATGAATGATTCTTAGGTTGCTAGAAAATCGATTTGGTTGTTAGAATTTGGTAAATTTGGATTTTTGAGTGAAATGTTGGAATTTTTGAAAAATTGTGTGTGGTAGGTTTCAAATTATTTGAACTTGCATAATAACTAGGATGACTGATCTTGAATTATCCATGATTTTAGAGGAAGAATTTGATGAGTTTGGTGATTAGTTTCAATTAATTTGGTTTTATTTTAAATTTATGTATTAATTTGTCTAAGTTTAGAAATTTTCATTTTAATTGATTTTAAGTCATTTAGGAAGTTTTAGGAGTCTCGTATTATGTTATAATTATTTTCGAATTTTACAGAAATTTTTTTAGAAGATTTTCTGTTTTTGAAAATTTTATGTAAATCCCTGAAATCCCGACTAAATAAATGCTTTCCTTTACTTTTGCAGATATGGCTCCAAAAACACGAGGGGAGAGCTCGCGACAAGCTAGGGCCTCACACCCAAGGAGTATAGACTTTGATCACATAAAGATGAGTTATTTTGACGTCGCCTAAAGAGAACATATGGAGAGCTGCCAACTACATCCCACGAGATTTCTTCAGGATCAGATCCTTGAGGAGTTGGGCTTCAAGGTAGAGGTCCATAAGATGTTGGGGATGATTTAATTTGGTATGTTTCACACCAAATCCTAAGATCTGTACGAGAAGCTGGCAAACGATTTCTAGCTTCTGTAGAGGTACCCTATCCTACATGCCTTGAGGTGACCTCCAGAGTGACAAAAAACATTCTTGAGGTTCTTGTTGCTGCTAGAGGTGATAACAGGGATGGAAAATTTGCCGAGAACGTTTGTTAACCGATCAGTTTTGTAAACCGACCGATCGGTTTTGAAGATGTTAGAGAACCGATCGGTTATGGAGGAATTGAGCAACCGATCGATTAGCAACAATCAATCGATCGGTTTGCGTGTTAGTGTTGAGCCTGCTGGGCTATTTTGGTAATGCAATGCTCCTAATTGATTATATGCTGCTAGACCGCCATCCATCCGCCTTTGCCTCAAAGACAAGATTATCACATCGAGATTTCAATGATATAATTGGTGAAACAAGGCGCTGATATTGATGATGATGTCTACTGTGAGGGGATACAAGCTGGTTTCAATGGCTACAATTTCCTTCCAAAGCCCCAATTCAACAACAAATAAAGCAGGATTCAAAAATCTATTCAACAAAAACCCCGGAGAGCAAACTCCAGAGGATGATGATTTGGCTTATGGGGAGTCATAATCAAAGTGCTGAGATCAACAATGCCAAGGTAGATGGGATGTACACTTCTTTTAATGATAAGATTGAGGCCGTGAGTACTCATGTCTGGGTTTTAGATAATCAAATTGCCCAAGTAGCTTCCAGTGTTAAGGTACCACCAACGATGCTTCAAGAGAAGACAGAAAGGAACCCAAGGGAGCAGGTGAATGTTGTTGAATGATTCAGAAGCATTTTCAGACTCATCAACCGATTGGTGCACTCCTGCAACCGATCGGTTCATTAGGTCTTGTTCAACTGATCAGTACCATCCTTTAACCGATCGGTTGGATTCTTACATCCAACAAAAATGGCCCAGCTTGAATTCGAGACTTTAGGAGGTAATTCAGAAGGTGTTCAGAAGGTTCAAAGTACTCAGGAGCACCCACGCATGTACAAGCCTAAGGTTCCTTACCCTTGTTATGTCGATAAGGTCATCAGCAATGGAAAGATGGATTGATTCAAAGAAGTGGTTGCTCAAATCACTGTGGAGATTACCTAAAAGGATCATCTTCTCTAATATCAATAAGAGGATGTTCCACAACGTGATCCCCACACACAAAGTAGTTGAAAATGACTTCCGTCTCACTATGGACAATGGGAATAACTTGAATTTCATAACAAAGGAAGAAATTGGTGATAAGAATGAGATCAAAGAAGTCCTGGATGGAGATACCCCTTTTCTGTAAAGACATTCAAGAAGATTAAAAGAAGAGACAAGGCAAAGATTGAAAAGGTGACTGAAGATCCTCATGTAATCTTAGTGCCATGAGGATGTGTTGGAGACACCATTGAGTATACTGTGCAATGTAAGGAGGCATCAAGGCCTTACTCTAAAGTTAAAATCATCCTCACTTCAGAGTTCAAAGAGAAAGGCCAAGAAGAAATAGATGGCATAATGTGCAAGGTTATCAAGCTTAAAATGATTGGAAAGCTTGTCCTGAAGCAAGTACACATTCAAACCCCGCCACAAGCCTTTCCACTCACAATCCCTCCAGCTCCGGTGGCCATCAGCAGCTGTAAAACCCTAGATTTGAGCGCACCAGACGTCAGAAAGGCCAGTCATACAACTTAGACGAGTGAGCATTTTGGTCGCCAACCGATCGGTTCTTGGGTTACACCGATTCGATTTGAACTTTGAATCGAAAAAATAGGTACGTCTGAGACTCGATTCGATTTGGTTTGATGTATAATCAATTGGATTTTTTGATTGAATTAAGAGAATTAGTTTTCTGTGAATTGGGATAAAAGCTGGTGGTTGATATCTCGGCTTCGTGGTGTGGACCATGTAGGATGATTGAGCCTGAAATTCATGCCATGGCTGATAAGTTCATTGATGTTGATTTCGTCATATTAGATGTCGATGAACTTCTTGTAAGTATCTCTCTATCAAAAGTCTTCATTTATCTTTTGTAATGCTAATTTTGTTTCTGTCAAAAGTTTCAACTTTGTTTGTCTCTAATATTACTCATCACTTTGATTGATCCATAGACCATAGTTTACTGTTTTTAAGCCTAAGTGTCTTACATTGAGTGTTGTGATATCGAAGCAATTTTGTGGGAAGAAATTGGATAGCGTTGGGCTACAAAATTCGAACTCCTTATCTTTTGTCTTATATTACCTTTTCATTTTTCATTTTTCTATTGCTATTTTGTTTTCTTTTAAAGTTTTCACCTTTCCTTCTTCTTTCTTTGTACACAATGAAGATGCAATTCAAGTCTGAGGGAGGGTGCGGATGTACCATTGTATGTAGAACAGGTAAGGACATTCATTGAAAACGGAGTAAGAGTAGGCGCAGAGAATCTTGACTTTAAAACGCCAATCTGTTTTGCTTCTATTGGCTTCGGCTAGAAAGTTGTAAGCATCCATTGGATTTTTTTGTTGTTGAGAGTTTTGTGTGTTTTTTATTTTTGATATGTTTTTTGTGTGTTGTAGAGATAAAAGTAGTGAAGAAACGACTTCGTCTATGGAGGTGGAGTGATTAATAGATGGAAGACAGAAAAGACGGGAAATGAAGAAGACTGGACGTGACTAATAAAAAAAAAGAAGTGGTTCAGCGTATCTGGTTCTTTAATGTTTTGTTTTTAGGGTTTACAGACTTCCTAAGTGAAGTCTGTAAGCGAAGTCACCAAATGAAGTCTGAAAATGATAAACTATAGACTTCATGCACATACTTTACACGCAAACTTCATCTAGAGATTTCATGCTCAGACTTCATGTCCATGATCAATCATTACGTATGTTCAATAATGGCTTTGGGACATCATAAAGGGCAAAGACGAAGTCATTATGAAGGGACTCAAAACCCAAGGTGATTCAGTGTATCTAATTAGTAAGTTAATGTTTTGTTAATCATTAGAATAAATTTAAGGTTTACAGACTTCTCTGGTGAAGTCTATTATGAGTCAGACTTCGTTGTAGAAGTCTAATTTCAAAAACTTTCAAAAAGTTTCGTAAAATATTTTTGGGGCAAAAAAATTACCGTTACAAAACAAGAGATAAAACAGATATTGCAATATTTAATTTGGGTAAAAAAACAAAAAAATCTCCATCTCTCTCTTTCTCCTCTGAATCACCAAACGTCGCCGGTAATCTCTAAACGCCAACACTCTCTCTCGTTCTCCTCTGATCATCGCCGTAGTAGGTAATTGATATTTCTATCTATGGGAAAACACCAAACTCTATCTTTTAAGGTTTGTTCGTCTCGCCGTCGCCGTCGAAAAAATGCCAAATGTCGACTCCCTCTCCTCACTCATTCATCGAACCGTCACCGTGGACTAGGAATTCTCGTCAAAAAATTACCATAAGACGACACCCTCTCTACGACGACACCCTCTCTCTACTCTTTTTCTGAACCATTTTTTCTTTCTTTTGTATCTAATTCCATCTTTATATGATTCGCAGATCTGGAAATCGCAACCGACGAGACACATCTTCAATCTCTATTCATCTTCATATTCCATTTTAGTTTGGTCTCTTCATCTTTTCCTTTTGTAATCTTGGATTAATAGTTACTAGAGTGTACGAGACTTCATAAGGAAATTTTCGAACACAGACTTCTCCATTGAGGTCTCAAGAACAGACTTCACATTTGAAGTCTCTATGAAGACTTCACTGGTGAAGTCTCGTACACTTCACAATTATCTAAATTCTCATTTTGTTTTGCTGTGACATAGGTTTGTAATATGGCTACAACGTGCGAAATAACTGAATATGAACCGAAACCAGATTTTCACCTGAAGCCAGAGTTTCCACCAAGGCAATTCACCAAAGACGCTGAGCCGGAGCCTGATAAAAGTATAGGCTACTACAACGGAACACTTAAACTTCTTGAAGCTATCAAGCGTGCACTATCTCAAGACGAATGTGATAGGATTTGGGCTTCCCCTCTAAGTGTCTTCCTAATGTACCACGAGCAACAGATTGCATGGGCATTGAGGCTTGTCCGCTATGCTTGGTTTCCAACTTGTATGCTTCAAGAAGCATGATATTTGGAGTCTAGTTGTGGAAGTCCCTGTCAGATTCTCTATTCACGAGTTTTAACACATCATCGGGCTCAACTGCGATTATGTGAAGATCTTATGACTTTGAAGCCTAAGGCTAAGGTCACAGATGAGATGAGAGAGTTTTGGGTAAAGCCTGGAGTCGCTGTAGAGGGTGGACTAAGCTATGAAGACTTGGTAGCAACGTGTAGACGCTGTTCTGAGGGGGTTCCGTATGATCGCGTGAGGTTGTGCTATCTAGCCATCCTTGCCAGCTGCATTAATGCACACTCTCACCATCAGGGCATCAATGTAAACTTTGCTACGCTGGTGATTGATCTGGACCAGTTTGCTGCATACCCTTGGGGAAGAGTACCTTTTAAGAGTTTGATTTCTTTGGTGAAGGATGTGGATATCACGAGGACTTATCAAATTAACAGGTTTGTCCAAGTGTTGCAGTCTTGGGTTTTCTTTGAACTACCGGACTTTGCAACAGAGATCAGAGAGCCATCCCCGGTGATGTGATCCTATGGTAGGATCAAGTCCCTGAACGTCTCCAAGAGGCTGTGGCAACATCAGCAAATCGAAAGTGGATGCAGAAGTGAAGAAATATCGATTGGTGAACTTGAAATGGATGATCTCGAGAACTTGTGTGAAATGAGGGATACTTCTCAAGGATGGTGGAAGATCCTTGGACTATCAGCTTGCTCGGTATGAATGATGAAGACCAGACATGTTGAGCAAGAGGTGGAACGAAGTGAAACTTCTAAAGGGGTGTGAAGAAACCCTTAGACTTTCGGCTCTTGAAGGAAATGGGAATCGATCCAGATTTCGGATTCAAGAGATGATCAAACGAGATTAAGAAGAGATGATTGATATTAAAATGTTTGAGCTCTAGAAAAGAGATACAAGAGAGTACATATAGAATCCAGGAGGTGCATAGGAAAGTAGAAAAATACTCCTAGGGAACCTCCAAGACATTTTACGAGAAAACTAGGAAATACAAAACATAAGAAAGAAGACTAAACTTTAAAACTTAAACTTAATATGTTTTGAATGTTGTGATTAGATAGGATGGAATAGGGCTTGGTTCATCAAGAGGCTTTGGTAAAGTACCTTGGGCTTGCCTCATTAAAAACCTTTCTTAGAAAACGCCATTGGGAACAAAACTAAGAGGAGGGAAAAAGAGTGCAATCCAAGGCACCTCTCTTGATGAGGTTTAGGTGGCTGAATCAAAACCAAGGTGGATGGTTAGCACACACTAAACTGGCCTGAATGGTGTTGAGAAGGTGTTGTAGTGTTGTCTTAAGTTTGGCTTGCTTGGACCGAGTAATGGGACCATGGGCGATTTGCAAGCTTTTTTCTTCATCGTCCTTGGATTCTTGGTGCTTTGTAGCTTCTTCTGTAGCTTCTCCTTGCTCAAGTACAAGCTGCTCCTTTGTTTTAGGTTCCTTGCTGGTCTGCTCACATCATCCTCCCCAGTTGAGAAGGATTTGACCTCAAATCTGTTTCTTCTGCAAAATAGGGAACCAAATCAGTAATATTAAAGCTTGAATTCACATGGTACTTACCTGAAGATCCAGTTGGTAGGCATTGTCATTGAATCTTTTTGATGACTTTTATGGACCATCGATTCTGGGCATAAGCCTTGGACTTCCTTTCACTCGGAAATCTATCTTTTCTCTAATGGATCCACACCAAATCTCCTTCTTCAAAGGTCAATTTTTTTACCTTTATTGGCTTGTTGTGCATATAACTTGGTCTTGTTTTCAATATTGAGCCGAGCCTTCTTATGAATCTCCTTGATTAGTTCAGCCTTTTTCTTTCCATCAAGACTTGTCCTTTCAACTCATAGGCAAAGGCATTAGATCAAAGGTGAGATGGGATTGAACCCATAAACAATTTCAAAAAGGCGAATACTTAGATGCTGAATGCCTAGCATGATTATATGCAAATTTCTACATGAGGCAAACAATCTTCCCAAGTCTAAGATTCTTTTTGATTATGGCTCTTAACAAGGTAGAACAAAGTTCTATTAAACCACTTCGGTTTGACCATCGCGATTGTGGGTGACAACGTTGTAGAGAAACAAAGTTTAGTTCCTAAGTTTCGACAAAGTGTTTTCCAAAAGTAACTAAGAAACTTAGTGTCTCTTTCTGATACAATAGTTCTGGGCATGCCATGAGTCTAACTACTCTCCTTAAAGAAGCAACACAGCTACATTAACGGCAAATCATCGGTATTTATGACAAGAAATAAAGTGAGCCATTTTGGAGAATCTAGCAACCACTAACAAATACCGAATCCTTTCCAGTCCTAGTTCGAGGTAATCCAACTACAAAGTCCATAGAAATGTCATGCCAAGGATGCAAGGGAATAGGTAGAGGGGTATATACAACAACCGTGCTTATGAACAGCGTTGACTTAGCTTGTTTACAAGTTGACACATCTTTGGCAAGCTTTTTCGACATCATCCTCATATGGGGCCAAAACAAGTGTTCCCTGTAGTACATTCAACGTCTTTGCCATGCCAAAGTGACCCATAAGCCCACCTGCATGTGCTTCCTTAACAAACAGATCTCGCAAAGAAGAGTTAGGTACACATAGGCGATTTTCATAGAATAAGAACCCATCACTTCTTAAAATATTTTCCACCAAATTTTTCACCAAACGGCATTTCATAATTAAGCTCTTTGAAGTCAGCATCATAGCATATAAATTCCTTGATATTTGTTCAAAACCTAACAACTTAACTTCTAAAGAGTTCAAGAGAAAAATAACTCCGAGAGAGAGTACTACATTTTCTTTACCTTTTTGTACTTGATCACATAAGAGAGGTTCAATGAATTCAACCCACCTTGCGTGTCTCTTGTTCAAATTTTGTTGCCCTTTGAGGTGCTTGAGTGATTCATGTGCGGTGTGAATAACAAACTCCTTGGCCAAAGAATAATGTTGCCATGTTTGTAAGGCCCTAACAAGTTGCGTTAGAGTTCTTTGTCGTAGGTTGGGTAATTGAGTGTGGCCCCTCCAAGCGTTTTCGCTAGAGTAGGCTATGGGCTTTCTTTCTTGCATAAGAACCAGCACCAATACCAATTCCTGAGGCATCCACATTCAATTTCAAAGGTATTATCAAAGTTAGGAAGAGATAGCACCGGGGAGTGTGTTACCTTGTCCTTCAAGGTTTGAAATGCTTTCTTTGAGTTTGCTCCCACTTAAAAACCACATTCTTTTGATAACCTCAGTGAGTGGAGCTGCTAGAGTGCTAAAGTCTTTGACAAATCTCCGGTAAAACCCAGCAAGACCATGGAGAGCTTCTTACATCCCAACATTCTTCGGACTCGGCCACTCCTTGATGGCTTTGATCATTTCCTCATCGGACTCTTTAATGCTATCTGTCTCACAACAAAACTCTAAGGAAAACAAGGTTATCTGTTCCAAACGTACATTTCTTAAGATTGGCATACAAGGTCTCTTTCCTAAGTACTTCAAAAACGTTTCTGAGGTGCTCAACATGCTCATCTAAGCTTCGGCTATAAATTAGGATGTCATCGAAGTAAACTACCACAAAATGACCTATGAAAGCTCTAAGAACGTGGTTCATCAATCTCATGAAAGTGCTAGGTGCATTTGTCAATCCAAAAGGCATTACTAACCACTCATATAAACCATGCTTAGTTTTAAATGCGGTTTTCCACTCGTCGCCTTCTTTCATCCTAATTTGATGGTATCCACTTTTAAGATCTACCTTAGAAAAGATGCTAGAACCATGCAATTCATCAAGCATTTCATCTAATCTAGGGATAGGATGTCGATACTTTACAGTGATATTGTTGATGGATCGACAATCGACACACATCCTCCAACTACCATCTTTCTTCGGCACAAGCAAAACGGGCACAGCGCACGGGCTCATACTTTCGCGGATATGACCTTTCTCCATGAGCTCTGTGACTTGCTGTTGAAGTTCCTTGGTCTCCACGGGATTGGTTCTGTAGGCTGGCTTTTTGGGAAGGGAAGCACCTGGTAGAAAGTCGATTTGGTGCTCTATTCCCCGAATTGGTGGTAATTCTTGCGGATGTTCTTCCGGAAACACATCTCTAAACTCCTGTAAAAGAAGTTGAATTTTGCTAGGCAAATCCTGCATAGATTGATTAGTATTAAAGCATTTTTTAAGCACAAAGAGTAGATGTGGTAAGTGACTCCCTTGGTGAGGCTGGATCACGAGATTAGCCGATTGTTTGGTAGGTGGTTTGGTTGTTTGTTTGGGCTTCTGTTCGGCTTGAGTTTTGTTCTTTTTCAAAGCTATTTGATCTAATTGAACCTCATGTGGGGATAAGGGTACTAGGATGTTCTTTTTACCCTTAAACTCAAACGAATACCTATTAGTAAACCCATCATGCATTACCCTCCTATCCGATTCCCAAGGTCTACCAAGTAAGATATGACTAGCATCCATGGGTAAGACATCACACAAAATCTCATCTTCGTACTTTCTTATGGATAAGGGAACTAAGACTTGGTTCTCTACCTCTATTTCTCCCTCATCATTAAGCCATTGCAACTTATAAGGTGTAGATCTCTTAGTAACCTTAAGCCCTAGCTTTTCTACCATAGTCTGACTCGCAACATTGGTACAACTACCCCCATCAATCACTTGATGTGATCATATGGTAGGATCAAGTCCCTGAACGTCTCCAAGAGGCTGTGGCAACATCAGCAAATCGAAAGTGGATGCGGAAGTGAAGAAATATTGATTGGTGAACTTGAAATGGATGATCTCGAGAACTTGTGTGAAATGAGGGATACTTCTCAAGGATGGTGGAAGATCCTTGGACTATCAGCTTGCTCGGTATGAATGATGAAGACCAGACATGTTGAGCAAGAGGTGGAACGAAGTGAAACTTCTAAAGGGGTGTGAAGAAACCCTTAGACTTTCGGCTCTTGAAGGAAATGGGAATCGATCCAGATTTCAGATTCAAGAGATGATCAAACGAGATTAAGAAGAGATGATTGATATTAAAATGTTTGATGCTCTAGAAAAGAGATACAAGAGAGTACATATAGAATCCAGGAGGTGCATAGGAGTAGACAAATACTCCTAGGGAACCTCCAAGACATTTTACGAGAAAACTAAGAAATTACAAAACATTAAGAAAGAAGACTAAACTTTAAAACTTAAACTTAAATGTTTGAATGTTGTGATTAGATAGGATGGAATAGGGCTTGGTTCATCAAGAGGCTTTGGTAAAGTACCTTGGGCTTGCCTCATTAAAAACCTCTCTTAGAAAACCCATTGGGACAAAACTAAGAGGAGGGAAAAAAAGTGCAATCCAAGGCACCTCTCTTGATGAGGTTTAGGTGGCTTGAATCACAACCAAGGTGGATGGATTAGCACACACTAAACTGGCCTGGATGGTGTTGAGAAGGTGTTGTAGTGTTGTCTTAAGTTTGGCTTTCTTGGACCGAGTTATGGGACCATTGGCGATTTGCAAGCTTTCTTCTTCATCGTCCTCGGATTCTTGGTGCTTTGTAGCTTCTTCCGTAGCTTCTCCTTCCTAAAGTACAAGCTGCTCCTTTGTTTTTAGGTTCCTTGCTGGTCATGCTCACATCACCCGGTAAACCAAAACCACCTTTGCTAGCTTACAAAGGATCAAGGAGGAGGAAAAACCTCAAAAATGGCATCCTCAAATAGGTATATTATCAAAGCTCTAATATGTTGTATCATCAGAGACTTCTTTCTAGAAATCTTATATGAGACTTCACACATGAAGTCTGTTATGATATTATCTGATATGCCTCTATTCATTTTATGTTTGTATACCACCATCTACAGCTTTGTCCAGAAAGATTTCGAGGAGATGTTACCACGGTGGGATGATGATGAGGAGGATGGGAGAATTGTCAACATTGTGAAAGCAATGCTTGGACGATTGTCAAGGAATCTTTGGAGATGGCAAAAAGAACACTGGCCATCTTTAGGTGTGTTGCCCTTAAACTACAAGGAAAATAAGGTGAAGGTGAAGGTGAAGGATGAGTCGTATGAGGACATTAAGAGAGAGCTAGAAGCTACTAATGAGAATAGTTTGAAGAAAGCTCGTCTATCCTCTGCTGCAGAATTTGAGAAGCGCTTATGTGATGCGTTGAAGGGTGCAGTGGATGCTCTACTCAACACCTTTGAGGCTTAGTTGAAGGGGCAGTTTTTTGAATTTGGTACGAAGATTGCTTACTCACTAACAAAATAGACGATCTGGCATCTGATTTTGATAAGTTAACTAGCGGAGCTATAAAGAAAGAACATGAGGAAGTGAAAGAGAATCCTCAGGAAAGCAGGGTCACTCTGATGCCAAATGAAATGCACCTGCTGACAGGGTTAGTCTTCCTACCCTAAACCCAAATATTCCCAAAAAGAACATAAACCAGCTTAGTAAGAAGGATATTGAGGAGGATAAAGATGAGTCTAAGAAGAAGAGGAAAAGTAAAAGAGTTGCTGCCAGGTGTAGTCAGTCACAAAAATGATATGTATTATGTACCTTGTTGGCTTGTTGGATTGTTGTTGGCATCTTTAACTCTTATTTCAGAAACTTGTAAAATTTATACTTGAATGATGTTTATTAGTTTGCCTTATCCATGTGAAATTGCAATAAAATGAACTTTGTGGACTATATGGGTTTAATGTTTAACATGTTTGCTTCAAACTATGCAGAGTATTGTTAACCAGAGCAGTGAGTCAAGTGTTGTGATGGTGGATACAACCAAATCAGTAGATATGGAGTTCGAGAAAGAAAAAAGAGAAAAACAGAGCTTGAAGGAGAAAACAACATCAATCATGGTTAAGAAAATGAGTGATCACCTAAAGATGAAAGAAGGGCAGGTTGTTCGCCCTGGTACAACGACTATAAATCTAGTTAATCTTGTTGCACTCGTTAATGGCTATAACCCATTTGATTCTATAAAAAAAAAAAAAAAAAGCAAGCTGATTGACTTCTTAAAGACTTGCCCGTAAGTCGCACTCTTGAAGATTTTGAAACCTAGCTATTGTGACTTGATTTTGAATGTGTGTGTGACTTCATTATGCAGGGAAACAAAGAAGAAGGACCTCAAGAAAGACTCCAGCATATTCTGGTACCGCACCCTACGAACTCCCGCAAAATGGCTTTGAGACGTGGTGAGACTTCGTATATTAAGTGTGAGAGTGAAGTCTCAGAATGAATTCTCAGAGTGAAGTATCATATTGAATTCTGAGAGTGAAGTCTAAACATGAGACTTCATTCTGAGACTTCAATTTGAGACTTCATGCTCAGACTTCAGTTTGAGACTTCATGCGCAAACTTCTGTTTTTCCTATCTTTATTTGTAAGGTTCCTTTACCAAAACTAATTATTTTTTTACTGCAACACAATGATGCTGGAATCAATCTACTGAGACAACAGTTCACGAAACATCTTGAATGGTTTAGGGGCGATAAGATCTACTTCATTGATTTGATCTTCACAACGTTGTGGAAGTCTAAGTACAATGAATTTCAATCATCTGCTGATCCAAACGGGTTAGGCAGAGTGTTACCTCATGGGGCGTTTGATCTCTACACAGGAGAGCAAGCAAAGTTCTGCAGATCTAACAAGATGTGGGGTTTAGATGTGGATGAAATCTACACCTCCCTTAACATCAAGAATATGCATTGGGTAGCGATAATGATTCAATTCATAAGAGACACATCGTTATTTGGGATAAGCGATCTGTCTGTAAGTAAGCTTTAGGAAATTGAGAGTGTAGTGACACCTATTTGCGAGATGATGGCTTATGTTATGCACCTTTTATCTCCTCCAGATCAAAAAGATTTGCACCCAAATGTTCCCTACACATATGAGCGGGTTCCACAAACGAAGTTTCCTGGATGATTCAGAGTGGTGACTGTGGAATGTATTGTCTAAAGTACATTGAGTGCCAAGCGCTTGGCATACCATTTTCTGTAAAGATCTTGTGTGATAGGAACATTAAGTTAATAAAGGAGAAGCTGGCAGTCGAAATATATGATGAACTCGGCATAACGGGAATGGAGAAACGTGGTTACAATGGTTTGGAGTTGTACGACAAACGCTAAGCTTCTCTTTTATACTTCCCTTATATTTTGAACTCTTATATGTAATATGCATCTTTCGCCTGCTATTACGGAATTGTTTTTGTGCCCACCCAATGGAACAAGTCAAAATGTTGTTGTAACATTATTATATTAGTTTGTCATATATGTTATGTTTGGATCCTGGATATGGTAAAATGCAGAGTTGGAAAACCTATTTAGGGAGACTGAGACTTAATGCAATATTTAATTAGGATGACTTCCAATGCAGACTTCAAACGCAGACTTCACAACAGACTTCATGAGAGACTTCATTGAAGCAGTTTTCATGAGTTTGAGACTTCTCCAAGAGATTTCAGAAGCGGACTTCACCTCGAGACTTCATGTGGGGACTATACACCTAGTTTGAAACTTCTCCTTTCGACTTCAATAGTAGACTTCACCTGCAGACTTCATGTGGGGACTAAACACCTAGAATGAGACTTCTCCTTTAGACTTCAAGAGTATACTTCACCTGGAAACTTCTTGTGGGGACTAAATACCTAGTTTGAGACTTCTCTTTTAGACTTCATGAGTAGACTTCACCTGGAGACTTCATGTGGGGACTAGACACCTAGTTTGAGACTTCTCCTTCAGACTTCAAGAGTAGACTTCTTCTGAAGACTTATATGGAGACTAAAACATGTGTTTGACACTTCTCTGTGAGACTTCAAGAGCATAATTCTAATATGGCTCGTAGTAAATAAAGCCACTATTACCAATAAGAAGCACGAAAAACGAAGCAAACTTTCGTGAAACGTCACTTCTTATCATTATTACTCCCTTCAAAACACGCAACCTACTTTTCTTTTCACTATTATTGAGTTGCAAAATTTTTCAATTTCATCTCTTATCATCTAAAGAAACTCTCTCAAGCTTATCAAAAAATGTCTTACACATTAACCATCATCAAAAGAGGTTTGAGGAACCTTTTGAAGAATCCGCAGACTCACTTGGCGTCAAGTAAACTCTATACAGCTTCTCCAAAAATGTTTTTTTTTTCCAGAGACTACAGTACATGCAAGAGACTAATTTCTTACTAAATTCTTTAGTACATGTGGCCGATGACATCTTCCGTTGGGAGGGTGTGATCTTTGGCCCTCTTGGCACCCCTTATGAGGGAGGAGTGACAAAGTGATTATTCATTATCCGCCAGAGTACCCGCTAAAACCCCCACATGTAAGTTTTGATCATATTTTAGTTACACAAATAGAATTTAGGGAACACACGCATGTTTAATAATTAGTGAAACACATAGGGACCGTTTCGTTTGTGGAATCTATTGCTCAATCTATTTTGTTCGTAAACACATGTTTTTTTTTTATTAAAATGGAATTACTAAATGGCATTAGAATAAGTCATTTCATGTAATTGATTCTTTAAATATCGTGACAATTCATATGGTTAATGTAGATTGCTTTCAACACCGCAATCTACCACCTAATGTCATGGATCACAGGAATATCTTTTTGAAGATGCTCCTACCTGCTTACAGGAGCCCCGTAAACAACATAACCACAATATTAGAGGCTCTTGTGGAGATGTTGATTGAGCCAGAGTTGGGTGAAGGAGATTCGTTCGTGGAATCTATTGCTAAAGTCTACATTACCGATAGGGACCGTTTCAATAAGAAGGCATGAGATATGACTCGATCTTATGTCGGAGGATCAAACAACACCTGAAACTTTAAGTTCAGTGAAACGGTTATTTTTTATTTTTATTATAATTATGTTTTCGACTTGGCATGTTTTTCTCATAATTATGTTTTGGACTTGGTATGTTTTATTATAATTATATTTTGCACTTCGTATAATTATTTAATTTTTAATCCAAAGCTCTAACCCCCAAATCCTAACCCTAAACTATTATCTATGATTGGAACCTTGATTTTGTTAAATAAAATGTAAAGTTAGAAAACTACAAAATACAAAAAGAATTGGTCATAATTATAGAAATTGTAAATTGCAAAGTTAAAACAACTACCAAAAAAGAAAATTTTATGAGACTTCATCGGGAGACTTCATCTAGAGACTTCAAACACTAGTTTTTAGACTTCACCAGGAGACTTCAAAAGTACACTTCGTGTGGAGACTTCATCTGGGGAACCCATAACTACTTAGACACTTCTCCAAGAGACTTCAAGAGTAGACTTCGCCTGGATACTTCATCTGCGTACTAAACACCCAGTTAGACACTTCTCCGGGAGACTTTAAGTGCAGACTTCAACTGGTATTGAACACCTAGTTAAAGACTTCTCCGGGAGATTTGAAGAGCAGACTTCTAATTTTCCTCAACCTTGAAACTCTTAAGTAACATAAAAAAACACAGTCCCCTCAAAAATGCCATAAGCCATATAAATATAGATCAATAATCACAAGTAAAGATTTTAACTTACACAGTTATCACGAGTATGCCCTGGTTGCCTGCATTTTGAACAATTATATTGCTTGTGAGCCTTTTGCGGTTTTGGCGTAGTTTTTCTTGCGATTTCAAGCCACGTTTACCACATTCACTTCTTCTGCCTTCCAGGAGGACGCCGGACTAGTGGAGGGAAAACCTTGACAAACTTAGGCTCTTTGATATAGACAATTTTGGGAAAAATGTTGCTTGTGTATGTCGCATACAAATATATATTTGTGTATGATGGGAATAAGAGGGCGGCCACATCCATTTTAAACTCAGAAGCAACAGCAATAGCATGCGAGCAAGGTATTTTCTCAACATCATACACACCACATCCACATGTTCGATGTTGAAAATCAACGAGACAATCTCTATGTCCTCCCGTCACATGGAATCGCCAACTGTTTATGCGTTCGACCGTCATCTAGTCAGCATAAGGCTGACGAATAGTTAGCAAATATTCAACTCCCTTGCTATGTTTTGTTTGTGAGACTCATAGCGTCTTCTCATCTTTTAAAATACCATCTTCCTAGCTTCTCTCGTATGAATTACAAAAAAATTGTTGCCTATGGCAAAACAGTTTTCAGTGGCATTCTTAATCGAGGCGTACCTGTCGAACACTATGACCAAAGAAAATTGATCGGAGACACATCCACTCAATTTGGTGAAAAACCATTGTCATGATTCATCATTTACAGAGTCTACAATAGAAAAAGCTAGCGGGAATATTTGGAAATTCTTGTCCTGGCCGCAAGGCACTAGCAGAACACCGCCATACTTCCTAGGTAGATGACACCCATCAACCACCATAACTCTTCTCAGAAACTAAAAACTGGTAATAGAGGCTCCAAGAGCCATAAGCAGATATGTGAATCTGTTTTGATCATCAAACACAAGGTCAATGAGGGTTCCGGAATTGGCTAGCCCGATGCGATAGAGATATGACGGCCGCTGCTCATCCATCTTCCACTGTTCCCCTCACCAATTATTTTGCAAATGTCAAAGCTCTACAAGAGCCATAAGCAGATATTTGAATCTGTTTTGATCATCAAACACAAGGTCAATGAGGGTTCCGGGATTGGCTAGCCCGATGCGATAGAGATATGACGGCCGCTGCTCATCCATTTTCCGTTGTTCCCCTCACCAATTATTTTGCAAATGTCAAAGCTCTATATGAAGTGGTATAATTCATCTACATACCATATGCATTCTTCATTGCATATCTAATCATCTTCGGTGTTACTCCATCGATTGCTCCCCATTCATCATAAAGCAGCTTAGCAATATATCTCGGAGCATGATGTTTGCACAGAGAAATTCGGTCCGCCATAATTAAAGTATGATCTTTTTTTGTACAAAGTAACTCAAAACCCTTTTGGTTCGTTTCTCGTAGCCGCTCTAACACTCCAATTGCATCTTTTCACACCGCATATGGCTACAAATAGCATTTGTGTATACTTATGCACTTTAAACGTGAATTTCGATTATCACCGTCAATCGCAGCTTGGATACAAATGCATCCTTTGTAGGAAAACTTCCAGTCATATAGATACCGTCTGACCATGTCATGTTGGATCTTCGACATTCACCAACAAAGCCACCTTTCGCACTAAGAAACGTGTTATCATCATCATTATTTTCACTAACATCCTCATCCTTTAACTTTCCCATACATAGTATAATCCTCAAGGTATTCATCTTTAACATCACCAGGATGAGATTCTTCTGCATCATCATCATCATCGTTGACGTTATCCTCACCACCATCAGATATATCCATATCTTCGTCTTCAAACTCTTCTGCATCGTCCTCAAGGTCTTTGTCAACACTTCCACCAGCAACCTCATTGGCACTAGCCATACCAAAGCAACTCGAGACACAAAGGCATACAACATGCGTTTTACATAACTCAAGAAAGGAACACATTTGTCTATCATTTGTGACATGCATAGGTGGTGTAGGAGAATATGTGTCCGTTAGTCGGAACATTGAATCCGGCAACGAGTAAGTTAACTCGACAAACTCGATGTTCTTGTCCAGCTCATAGTCTGCTTGTGCCATCCCAATGAGTTCACGATGTGTACAAGAATCACTCAAGAAGAACAATCACCCTCCTTTGGGATTATCCACCTCAAAGTCTTTCATCACCCATTTTCCATAGACAGCAGGTACTTGAACCATTATCTGAAAAACATTTGAAACAAATGCAAACTATTAGGGCAAGAAACAAATGAAAAAATATATTAGTACAAACTATTAGTACATTTTAAAAAAAGTTAGTGCAAGAGAATTCACAAACGAAGTCTCTAGCCAAACATTCTCTGTGAAGTCTAAAGTTTATAAGCTAAATAGCTAATAAGTTAAGAAAAATGATACAAAAATAATAATGCGATAAAAATAGTTAAAATTTCTAAAACATCAAAAGTCACACGTAACACACATGTTAGGATAAGAAAATAAAAATAACTAATTACAAATAAGCTAAAATTTCATCTTTACTAAAATTATCATTAGAGACTTCACCAGCGAAATTTCATAGTAGACTTCTTGGATGAAGTCTGCTTCGCTATTTAGAGGAGACTTCGCCCAAGAAGTATGAAGTATGGGTCTAGTTTTGCAATTGACCAAAGTTTGTCTGTATGAGGAGACTTCACATGCGAAATCTCCTACACAAGGAGACTTCGTCTAAGAAGTCTATACCAGTTTGGGGTCTAATTTTGTAAATGACCACAGTTTTTACTTTTTTCTGTAGACTTCATCTGGGAAGAGACTTCGCCGGTGAATTCACCAGTTTTTACCACAGTCTTTAGTAAGGGACTTCGCCAGTGAATTCTATTACGTAACTAGACTTCCACGATGAAGTCTTTTTACCTTAAGAGACTTCTTCGGCGAAGTCTACGCACAAAGTAGGGTCTAGTTTTTCAATTGACCATATTTGACTTTTATATTAGACTTTTTCTGCGAAGTCTGTGCAGAAAAGAGCAAAATTTTTGATTTTCAAATTCTAGAGTTTCCGATAGTTTTAGACTTCATCTGAGAAGTCTATCAATAGTTAATGTTTTGGAATTTTGGTCAAATGCAAAATTAACTCCTTTTCCACACAGACTTCTCAGATGAAGTCTCGATACAAAGTCTTTGTTCTGGTAAATTGCAAAACTAAACTCCCTTTTTACAGAATTCACAAGAGAAGTCCTTGTACAAAGTTAAACTTACTGTCAATTGCAAAACTAACCTCTTGTACGCAGACTTCAATGGTGAAGTCTCAACAACTTTTTTGTTTTCAAAGGAGAACTTCAGACTTCATCGTGATTTCATCGTAAAGTCAGAGATCCAAAGAGTCAATTGCAAAACTAACCCCTAGTTGACTATTGAGACTTCACCCATGACGTCTGCCTTCTGGAAAATTGGAGAATAGAAAGCAAAAATTACCAAGATTCGGTTTAATTTTGTTTTAAGCTTCTTAAACGGCCAATAACTGATCATGCCACCAATACCCAAGCAAACTCGGCAAAATTATGCTCGAATTTTAGTAAATCGCAAGATTTATGGATGCTAAATATTGAAAATGAGAAAATAGAGTTAAATGGTTGAAATGAGAGAGGATATCGACAAAAATAGAGCTTTTAACTTAGTTTTAGAGCATTAACATCTCTTAATTCGGTTGTTTGAAGCATTTAGAGCTCAATTTTGTTTGGTAATGGTGGTTGGGAACTATTGAAGATGATGGCATTTCTGTTATTACGTGAGAATTTTTAGGTTATTATTTTTTAAACCCAGCCACCAGACTTCACAAGAGAAGTCTCTGCTAGGTATTTTTGTGAACAAAGAAGTTGGGAAGGGTATTTTAATGCATTTTGAAAGAAAGGAGAAGAGGGGTCGAGTTTTGTAACTGACTTCAAATAAGGGTGTAGTTTAACAAGAAGCCCTTGTAAATTTTATAAATAAAGTGTATAATTAGCAATTAGTAACAAAATAGAAAATAAGAATATACGTAGAATATTTTTTTGGAGTTACAAATGGCGTAATACATTGGAGAGAAATCTAACTGCATTTTGGAGTTACTCCATTTTGGAGTGAAAACTGGTGTAATACATTTGAGATGCTCTAAGTAGTACATCGGTGTACTGTACACTTGCAGTATTCATTTGGGGTAAAACTTACATCACTACATATTCAACCTCAGATCTACAAGAAAAGAGGGGAAATCAAGCACCAAAATGTGAAACAAAACAAGGAATAGACCAAGTTGGAGCATTATCCACAAAAATCAAAAGATCGAAGAACATGCAAGTGGGAGAAGACATTGAGGTGATGAGGGAGAAGACGAACTTACCAAGAAGGCCTGTTAAGAGCGTGTCTCAAGCACCTCAAGAGAAAGAGAGGAAATATGCGAGAACATCAAAGAGAAATGCAGATATGAGGAATTCCAAATTTCGAATTCGGACATTAAATAATAAACTTGAAAGAGATAGTGTTGGTTTTTCAAGTAGTTGATTAATGGCTAAAATCTTAAGGAAGGAGGAAGAGAGTTAAACCATGTAAGGAAGATGAAGAAATCAGAGAAGTGAGTACAAGAATCGTCAAAAGCAGAAGACAAAGGAAGAAGACGAATCGATTAAGAGTTTACAAGCTTAATCGATTGAGTAATGGGCTCGAAACTTGAATTAGGCCCATAAACAATTTTGTGTATTTGGTGAAGGTAACTAAAATATAGGTTAAAATAAAGAGTATAAGTATGAGTTGTAAATGCTTTTATGTAGTTAACAAGATTAAGAGAGTGAAAGAGATAGGCGGCTGAAGTAGAAACACAAAATCGAACATGGTATCAGAGCTCAGTCGATTCTGGCACTAAAGTCCGTTTGAAGAACCTGCTCAACAAACAGAAAAGTTGGCAAAATGATAAGAGAAGGAAGGAATAAATGAAAAATTTGCATAAAACATAATCACAGTGAAGGTTAGTGTTACTGTAGACAGAACCTCCTCAGTATACATCAGATGGTATGAAATGAAAATCAGGTTTTGTTTGTAAGAACCGAATGCATAATTCACAACAAAATGGGAGATAAAATTGCTCAAGTTAAGATGGTAAGAAAGGCTTACATGCTACGAATGGAGTTAGTTGAGGAGAGTGTAAACATGGCCAAAGCTGAATACTTGTCTGATCTATGGCATAGAAGGTTTGGACACTCGGACTTTCATAACTTACACAAACTCCGGACAAGTGATATGGTGAAAGGACTCCTAAACATCAAGACAAGTAATGAAGTATTTGAAGCCTATTTTAAAGGAAAACAATGCAGAGATGAATTCTCAAGGTTCTCACAAGAAGAAGAATATTGGATGACAAGTCAGAAAAAATTATATTCATAGGGTATTGTAGTGTAAGCAAAGACTATAAGGTATATGTGTTAACTACAAAAAGGATAGAAGTATCAAGGGATGTTGTATTTGAGGAAAATAAAAGATGGAACTGGAAAACTCAAGAGGAATTGGAAAGCTAGAGGGAAATCACTCACAACTACATCAACCCACCACCAAGAGCTGGTGAATAAACACACATAAGTGTCAATTGGAGCCCAGAAGCTGAACCAACTGATGAGAATGAGATACACATCAGTCCCATACCCTTCCAAATTAGTGGATATGAACTTTAAATAAGCAAATCATCACAGCAAATACACAAGGTAAGAAGACTAAGTGACATATATCAAGAAATAGAAGGCAAAGGGAAGAAGAAGAAGCATGCTACTTCACATGGGAGGAACGAGAATCATTTGGTGAAGCTATTAACAACAAAGAATGGAAAACAACTATGTGATACACGTTTGGACTCAAGACATTCAGACTCGACAGTGGGCTGTTGGCGCAAAAGAAGTGAGATGATCTTCTTTTCTTGAAACTGGTGAGTGAACAAACTGTGGAGGTGAAGAAAACCACACGAGCGATGAAAGGGCTCATGATACAACTCAAAATGGTCCTTGGCAATGGAGGTATTGGTCTCGACAAAGCAAAGCAAGGAGGCGACAAAGAAGAGGCTAAGATTTCTCAAGAAAATTCTATCTTTATTGATCAGGGTAAAAAACGTGGCTACAATACATGCAGGGGGACTTTATTAATAGTCCATCAGTTGTGCCTTCAAGGGCTGAGATTGAATCTCAAAGAGAAAAGGAAAAATTACACAAAAGAAACAAAAAGGAAATAACAAAAAAAAAACTTGTGTTTTTGCACAACTAAAACCCTCTCCACAATCTGGAGGCTATGGTTTCAAACTTTAGGACTCTAAGAAACTCTATTTAAGTAGATGGAGCTGATGTGGCACTCGCACCTGAAAGAACAAAAATAAGAAAAGAAATTACCTTATTCGGAATTAACATGTGCCAAGCTGTCAAGGACGTGTCCAGCTCCTTCACTTCTTCATTCCTACTGCCTTTGACGTTATTTCCAACTCCCAGAAGACTCTGCTGAAGCTCCTTTTGATACTTGTTGATTTTTTTTCCGTTGTTGAACTAGACCATAGGCTATCAAGGCCCTCTCGACCATCTTCTGATCCAACCCGATAATGAATGAAATTTTGTCGATACAACTCTCCTGAATCATCTATTTGTTTATGATTTCCAAGACTGGGATCCATCTGAGTTGATTCAGACGTGGCTTTTGTCTTAGCACCTTGACTATCATCCACGAGTGTACGTGTATGGACATCTGTTGATTCTGTGTGGTGGTTTGTTGTGAAGATCCATTTTTTGAACTGATTAAACTTTTATTGGAGCTTTCTTGCCCTTTGTCGTGTCCTAGGACCATCGGGTATGAAGGATACTTCGATCTTGGGCTCTTCCGTGCTATCCAAGTCATGGTTTAGTCTGATGTCTACAGCATTCCCTCCCTCTTCAAAAGGTTTTGTCCTCAAAACAGGATCATACGCATTGAAAAGAGCCAAGTCACTAACAAGGAATGTAGTATAAACACTAAACTCACTTGGAAGTTCAGGGCGGTACGCATTATCGTTGATCCTTTCCACAATCTTGAATGGCCCATCTCCCCCTTTGTGCTAGCTTGAAGCTTCTCTCATTCAGGAACCTCTCTTTCCTCATGTGCAACTAGACCCATTCTCATGGTTCAAACACAACTTCCTTTCTTCCCCGGTTTGCAATCTTAGCATATTGCTCAGTTTTCTTCTTAATGTTTTCTTTAACTTTCTGGTGCATTTTCTTCATAAACTCTACTTTCTGAACCCCATCTTGGCTTATAATTTATGGTGGTGACAATGGTGAAAGATCCAGTGGTGTAGTGGGGTTGAATCCATACACTACTTCAAACGGCAAGAAATTTGGTGGCTAAATGTGGTGTGGTTGTAAGCAAACTCCACAAACAGTAAACACTCCAACTAATTCTTCAAATTCCTCCCAATAGTTGCCCTCAACAATGTGGAGAGTCTTTTGTTCACTACCTCCATCTGCCCATGAGTTTCTAGCTAGCAAGTTGTGGAGTACAACAGTTTAGTGCCCACTTTTCTCCACAACATTTTCTAGAAGTGACTTAGGAACATGGTTTCCCTATCTGAAACAATGGTCCTAGGCAGACCATGCAAACGAACAACCTCTTTGAAGAATAAATTAACAGTTTGTGTAGCATCATTCGTCTTGGTGCATGGTATGAAATGTGCCATCTTAGAGAACCTATCCACCACAACAAAGATAGAATCCTTATGTTGAAGTGTTGGTAGGACCAGCACAAAGTCTATGAAGATATCTATCCATGGTGATGTTGGAATGAGCAGTGGCATGTAGAGACCATGAGGCTGCACTCTAGATCTAGCATTCTTGCAAACGATGCACCGACTACAAAATGCTTCTAATGACGTTTGTAGGTGTGGGCAGAAGAAATCTCCTTGAGGATTTTCAATGTCTTGTCAACTCTAATGTGTCCCATAAGTCCTCTTCCATGAGCCTCTCGGGTGAGAAACTCATGCAATGAACATTAGAGAATGCACAACTTATTCTTCCTGAATAGGAACCCATCGCATAGGTAAAACATCCGGTAAGCTTCCTTACCACACTCCTTGTAAGCTTCTCCAAAGTGAATCCTCCTCATACATTTCCTTGATGAATTCAAAACCCAAAACTGACTCCATAGTGGTGGTGAGAGCTTATCTCAATGAAAGGGCATCATTTACTATGTTTTCCTTCCCTTTCTTGAACTTGATGACATATGAGAATGTCTCAATGAACTCCAACAAGTGTGCATGTCTCCTCTTCAAAGTGGTATAACCTCTATTTGAGAGTTTTATGGTCCGTGTGTATGACACATTCCTTAGCCAGAAAGTAGTGTTGTCTCCATTGCATGCATAAGCGCATAAAACTCTTTTTCATAAGTGGGGTAGTTGAGAGTAGCCCTTCTAAGATTTTCACTGAAGTATGCAACCGGCTTCCTTCTATGTGTCAGAATTGCCCCAATGCCAATCCTTGAAGCATCACAATCTACTTAAAATGTCCTTTTGAAATGTGGCAAAACCAGAACAGGTGCTTTGGTCAAACTTGCTTTTAAAGCTACAGATGTTTTATCATGAGTTTCTCCCCAAGCAAATCCCTGACAAGGGCAACAATACTACCGATATCCCTAACAAAACGTTGATAGAAGCTAGCTAACCCATGGAAGCATCTAACTTGACTAGTTTGTGGGTGTTGACCAGTCTTAGATAGCTTTGATATACTTATCATCATCCCGCAATCCCAATGAACTTAGACAAAACCTATGAAAACAAGTTTATTAGTGCAGAATGTGCAATTTTAAGGTTTGTATATAGTCTTTCTGGTCAAAGTGTCTTTAGCGCACTCTCAAGATGTGTCACATGGTCAGATAAACAATTATTATACATTAAGATATCATCAAAATAAAAAATAACAAACTTACAGATGTACGCTGTTGCGCATGAAGGTGTTGGAAACGTTGGTAAAGCCAAATGGCATAACCAGCCATTCGTAGAGACCTTGCTTTGTCTTAAAAGCAGTCTTCCACTCGTCTCCTTCTTTCATCCTCACTTGGTGGTATCCACTTTTCAAATCTATCTTGGAGAAGATAGTGGCTCCACTCAACTCATCTAATATGTCATTCAGCCGTGGGATTGGGTGCCTATACTTGACAGTGATGTTGTTTATTGCCCTACAGTCCACACACATCCTCTACGTTCTATCCTTCTTTGAAACTAGCAGAACATGTACATCACATGGGCCTAAGCTCTCTCGACATAGAAGCTCCTAGGCTTGTTTTTGTAGCTCTTGTGCCTCTTGTGGATTCATACAGTAGGCTGGACGGTTAGGAAGTGCAGCTCCAGGTACGAGATCAATCTGGTCTTCTATGTCACGAAGCGAAGGCAAACCATCTGGTATCTCTTTAGGAAAGACATCAACGAATTGGTCCAAAAGTGTGGTGATCTCCATTGGAAGTTTCATATCTACATGAAGTGCGCTCAAAGACTCCTTAAATACCATTAGTAGCACATGGTGTTTAGTGGTAATAGCTTTCCTAACCTCATAAGAAGTGATAAGAAAATTTTAATTAAGACTAGTAACATTTTACTTAGACATTTTAACATGATGCTCATGTACTTGTGAAGGTAAAATTGGTGCCAAGTTAAATTTCCTCTTATCATGCATAAAGAAATAAAGGTTGGTTCTATAATTGTGTGTTGTTTCCTTATCAAACTGTCATGGTCTACCTAAGAGTTGATGTCCAGCTTTCATAGGATCAACATCGCATTAACCTTCATCTTGGTAATGTCCCACACTAAAGGATATTCTTACCTATGTGATTTTAAGCTCTACCTTGTCATTGAGCCACCTCAGCCTATAGGGCCTTGGGATGTTTGGTTCTCTCAAGGTTCAGCTTTTCAACCATGTGAGAACTTGCCACATTAGTGCAAGATCCCCCATCAATGATCAAAGTACATACTTTGCCTTGAATGGTGCAACGGGTGTGAAAGATATTCTCACTCTGAGCTGTTTCCTCTAGATCCACCATCTCATAAGTGATCTGAGAGTGATAAGTGACTCTCCCATGTCTGGATATTGGATCTCATTGTCATCCTCATCTTTTGATTCTTACTCTCCGGATTCTGTGAGCATCATCACCCTATGATTAGGGCATTCTCTTACCACGTTACCTTTTCCTTAGCATTTGAAACATGTAATATCTCTGGATCATTGCTGAAAATCATTTCCTCGTCTATTGTCAGTTCGGGTACCTTTGCTTGCATAATACGGCTTAGACTTAAACCATGAATCAATTTCAACAGCTTTACCTTTGTCTAATGGTTTGTTGGTGTTGTTGTTGGGTGCCCAAGTTTATGTTCTGGTCTGGTTACTCACTCCTTTCATTTGACATGCTACTCAGCTTGTATGGCTAAGTGCAGTAGGTCGTTGATGTCTTAATAAACCTTAGACTCCACCTTATGTCCTATCTTGTCATGCAAACCATCCGGGAATTAAGACATGAGTGTTTTTTCTGTCTCATCTAACTCCAATCGGTTCCTCAATTTTTTTAACTCCTCATAGTACTCTTCTACACTCTTGCTGCCTTGATTTAACTTGCGAAAACGTCTTTGCAAATCTTGGTGGAAGTAAGGGGCACATATCTTCTCCTCATCTGCTCATTCATGTCAATCCATGAATCAATCGGTCTTTGACGGTATCACCTTCTCTCAGATACCTTTCTATCCTACGAAGTCAATGCATGGTGTGTGAGTTGAGCTACTGCCAATGAAACTCTTTTAGGGCATGGATAGTCATAGTACTGGAAAATATTGTACATCCTCTTCTCCTGATCCAGATAAGCTTCAGGATCAACCTTTCCAGCAAAGCATGGTGCATTGATCTTCAATTCATGATAGTTTTGATAAGCTCGTGGTAGTTGCTCATCAAACTCATCTTCTACATAACCTTTATTATGTCCCCTCCGGTTATGTATGTCTCTTCTTAGTCCTATTTCTTGTCTTTATTATGGACCTGGTTCATCCTCCACATCATCAGGGCCAAGTGGATGCATTTGGTCTGGCGATGGTGGTGGTGGTGGAGGCAAATTGATGGGATTTCTTTGCTCAGGTGAATGTTCTCCCAGCCTCACAAACAATATAATGGGTTGTGGCATAGTAGGACGTGTTTCTACACGTATGAGCATGTCCCCCATTGTGTGAAGTTACTCTTGCCTACATCTCAACATCTCCATGATGGTGTTGCTGGTGTTATTCTCCTCTGTCGTTGTACCTTGTACAAAATTAAAAACAACTATCAAATTCTTATGAAGATATTAAACAGAACATAATAGTAAACAACAAGCAAGTGGTGCAAGTACAGGTGACAATCGATTGATGCAACAATAGTGAATAATTGATTGAGACACAAACTAGAATGAACAACTGATGCAATGAACAGATTAAACAAACTAGAATAAATTTTTATCTTGGTCTTTTCTAAGATGCAAATAAAACTTAACAAAAATGAAATAGCAAAGATTAATCAACAAGCAACAAGCAACTATACCTAGCTAGCAAGCGGATGATGCAGCCTAGAACAGAAGCAACTTGATGCAGCAATCAACAACGAGTACAAAGGAAATGAACAAACGAGAGATGCTATAATACAATGAACACGGTGCAGCAACAATAAACATGATTTATTTTTAGGGTTTTCTCATATGATGCCGACTTGAAACAGAAACAACTCGAAGCAAAGAACTTAACAGTTTTGATTCCTTTTTTTTTAAATGAAACTAACAACAACCTAAAAAATCGATCCAAGCAAATAACAAAACATAAAACACAAGAACAAAATTGAAACAGAAAACAGAAATCGCGACCAAACTATTTTTAAGGGTTTTTTATCAAAATCAGAATCAACTAAAACAAAATAGAGAGAGAGAGAGATATGGATAGATGAAACCTAATGTATGAACTTAGGTTCTGATACCAAAAATGAAACACGTAGATTCAGAATCGACAGTGGGCTATTGGCGCAAAAGAAGAGAGATGCTCTTCTACTCTTGAAACCAGTGAGTGAACAAACAGTGGAGGTGAAGAGCACTACACGAGGGATGTAAGGGCTCGTGATACAACTCAGAAAGGTCCTTGAAAATGGAGTTACTGGTCTTGACAAAGCAAGGGGGTGATAGAGAAGCGGCTAGGGTGTCTCGAGAAAATTCGATCTTTATTGATTAGGGTAAAAAGATGACTATGATAGCTTCATGGGGACTCTATTAATAGTCCATAAGTTTTGCCTTCAAGGACTGAGATCGAATCTCAAAAAGAAAAGGAAAAAACACAAAAGAAACAAAAAGGAAATCGCAAAAACAAAGAAAGGAAACTTGCGTTTTTGCCAAGTGAAACCCTCTCCATACGCTGGAGGCTTTGATTTCAACCTTTAGGACTCTAAGAAACTCTAACTTAAGTAGAGGGAGCTAATGTGGCACTCGCACCTGCAAGAACAAAACTAATAAAAATAGAACTTACCTTATTCAAACTTAGCATGTGCCAAGCTATCAAGGATGTGTCCAGTTCCTTCTCTTCTTCATTCATGTTGCCTTTGACACTATTTCCAACTCTCAGAAGACTTTGTTGAAGCTCCCTTTGATACTTGTTGATTTTGTCCTCTGTTTGTCTGACCCATGGGATGTCAAGGCCCGTCGACCATCTTCTGATCCAGCTCGATGATGAGTAAAATTCTTTCAATAGAACTCTCCTAAATCATCACTTTGTCGACGATTTCCAAGGTTGGAATCCATCTGAGTTGATTCAGACGTGGCTCTCCTAAATTCTTTCAATTAGCACCTTGATTGTCGTTCGCAAGTGTACGTGTATGGACTGCTGATGGTTATGTGCGGTGGTTTGTTGTGAAAATCCCTATTGTGAACTGATTGAACTTGTATTCGAGGTTCCTTTCGCTTTTCGTGTCATGGGACCATCGGGTATGAAGAATATTTCAATCTTGGGCTCTTCTGTGCTATCCAAGCTATGGTCTGCTCAGATATCTACATCACCATGGAAGAAGATATCCACACAATTAACAAAAATGAGACTTGGGAGCTAGTGGAGAAACCTATAGATAGGAATCTCGGTGAAGTGGATATACAAAGTGAAAACAGATGAGTATGGGAAAATTCAAAGGTTAAAAGCCAGACTAGTAGCCAGAGGCTTTACACAAACTTATGGGGAGGACTATGGAGAGAAGTTTTCCCCTATCTCCAGACACGACACCATTAGGGCTTTGATTGCCATAGTTGCTCAGAATAAGTGGAACCTACATCAGATGGATGTAAAGTCCGATTTTCTCAATGGAAAAATCACTGAAGTGTATGTGGAACAACCACCTGGCTTTGAGGTAGAGAGAGAAGAACACAAGGTTTACAAGCTGAGAAAAGTCATGTATGGTTTAAAGTAGGGTCTGAGGGCATGGTACATCAAGATTGATGCCTATTTCATCTCACAAGGATGTAGGAGGAGTGATTGTGGTGTTGCAAGGTACATCTAAGAATGTGATGGTGAGATCATTGTAATCAGCATATATGTTGATGATTTAATCATCACAGGAAGTAATGAGGAAATGATAAAGAGTTCAAAGAGAACCAGAAAAATACCTTTGAGACAACTGATCTGGGAAATTGAAGAACTTCTTGGGGTTTGAGATCACCTACACAAAAAAATGGGTTGTTCTTGGGTCAGGAAAAATATGCTCAACGGTTACTTGAGATGTTTGGGATGTGAGACTGCAAGAGTGTTAGTACATCACTTATGCCTCAGAACAAGGGAGTAGCAGAAAAAACTAACCTTAAAACCATAGAGTATATAGAAGTATGGTTGGAGGACTACTTTATCTTGCAGCCACTAGGCCTGACCTCGCATTTTCTGCTTCATACTTATCTAGGAGTCTGGTCGAGCCAAAGGAGCAGCACCTGCAAGAAGCAAAAAGAGTGTTGAGATACGTTCAAGGGACTACAGATATGGTTTACATTTCTATGAAACTACTCAACCTGATTTGATTGGCTTCTCAGACTCAGATTAGACTGGCTGTAAGGAGGATATGAGAAGTACCACCGGGATGTGTTTCATCTTAGGGAGTGTAGCATTTACATGGCAAAGTCAAAAACAAGACACCATAGCATAGTCCATAGGTGAAGCAGAGTACATGGCTCTGAGCTCAGCTATGAATCATGCAATATGGTTGAGGTGTCTTTTAGGAGAAGTACGGATCAACACAAACAAAGGAGTGTCCATATACTGCGACAACACGTCAGCTATAGCTATCGGAAAAAATATTGTTCAGCACAAGAGAACAAAACACATTCAAATCTGGTACCATGTGGTCCGAAAAGCAGAAAAAGATATAGTTATTACCTTAAAATATTGTAGTGGAGATGATCAGACCGCAAACATCCTCACTAAGCCACTAGGAACAAAGCGATTCGAAGATCTCCGTTTTAGACTTGGGGTAATGAGGAATCCAAGTTCAGAGATCACCAGAGAGAGCGAAAATGCAAATCAATCGCATGCAATCTCATATCTACAAGAAAAGAGGGGGAATCAAGCACTAAAATGTGAAACAAAACGAGGAACATACCAGGTTGGAGCATTATCCATAGAAATCAAAAGATCGGAGAACATGCAAGTGGGAGAAGACATTGAGGTGATGAGGAAGATGACAAAAAACTTACTAGGAAGGCATGTTAAGACCGTGTCTCAAGCACCTGAAAAGGAAGAGAGGAAATGGCTTGTTAAGACCGTGTCTCGAGCACCTCAAGAGGAAGAGAGGAAATCTCCGAGAACATCAAAGAGAAATGCAGAAAATAAAGGAATTCCAAATTTCAATTTGGACATTAATCAACAACTTGAAAAAGGGAGTGTTGGTTTTTCAAGTAGTTGATTAATGGCTAATGGCTAAATTCTTAAGGAAGGAAGAAGAGAGTGAAACAGTTGTGAGGAAGATGAAGAAATCAGAGAAGGAAAAAGAAGAATCGTTAATAACAGAAAAAAATAGAAGAAAATGAATCAATTAGTAGTTTACAAGCTTAATCGATTGAGTAATGGGCGCAAAACTTGAATTAGGCCCATAAACGTTTTTTGTGTATTTGGTTAAGACTACTTAACTATAAGTTAAAACTAAAAGTATAAGTATGAGTTGTAAATGCTTTTATGAAGTTTACAAGATTAAGAGAGTGAAAGAAATGGACGGCTGAAGTAGAAACACAAAATCAAACATTTATTTGATGGAATGGTTACCTGGTTAGTAGTTAGTTTTGGTGTAAAAGTGATGTGGATAATATAAATAGTTTTAATGATTTTGAGGTGGTTTAGATCATTCCTCATCGGTTGTAGCATTCGAGTGACCATGAAATTTGTTCCTATGAGAAGTTATTTTAGTTGTAGCATTCGAGTGACCATGAAATTTGTTCTTATGAGAAGTTGTTTTAGCCGTCGAACATATGAGGTATGTAGAAATGATTGATATTACATTATATGTATTGAAAAACCTTAAATATAAAAAATATTTCACGTTTTTCCTAACATCTATATAAATCAATACAAAAACTTGATGATTAAATCTTTTTTAAAGTATTCTAAAAGTAAAAATCAAATACATTTTAGGTACCAAAAAGATATTTAAAAATCCTTAACTGCCAAACAAATTAAATGGAGAATACTTATATCCAACTAAAATCATATTTAGTATTTGTTGATAACTTTTTACAACAAAAACCAAATAACCATAATGTCCATATAATTTTTAAAAACTATTTTTTCCAAGTGTGTTATGATTCAAGTTCAACAGAACATGATAACATTTTAGTATAGAGAAAAATACCAAAAAACCCTCCACTTACAGATTTCGAAAAAGAGTTTCAACTTTATCTTCAGTGAATTATATAGCCAACTTTTATTCATTTTTCTATATAATCGCTAACTTTTGTTGATTTTCCCAAACTAGTCACGTCGTTAAAGTCCTCTAACGGAACAACTAAAGCTTTCGTCAAACAATTTAACAACGGACTAATTTGGGTTAGTCAACAAAACTTTGTGATTAAAATGTAAAGTCAATAAAAGTTTAGAATTTTTCAACAATAAGAAAATTGGTGGTGTTTCAAGTATTTTTAAAGGTTGAGATTTGTTTTGACATTTTTCCTATTTTCCATTGAAATAAAATGTATTATTCAACAGAAAAGTTTATTTAAGAGAATAAATCAAGAGTTGACAAATGAAAAAAAGAATAAATCAAGAGTATTAAAAAAATTTCAAAAGATAAATCATTATTTATTTTTAAACAAAGGTACACATATATGCTCTCTAATTCTTAATAACCTTCCGTTTCACAAAGAGTGTCATTTTAAAATTAAATTTTTGTTTCGCAAAAAATATCGTTTTGTATTTTCAACAAAAATTTTACTAACTAAATATCAATTTTAACCCTACTATTCTAATTAATTAATTAGAACAAGAATTTAGTTTGTGTACTATTAAAGGGTATAAAATAAAATAAAAAAATATGAGTGAAAAATGGTAGAATGACACTCTTTTCAATCAGATGGAGTATATAATAATTCAAAAGTAACTTTGAGATACAGTTTATTCATGTTATCGTTAAGACCTAAAATGTACAAAAACACTGAATCTCAACTAAACAGAAATATTATTAGGATTCGTAATTGTTTTTCTTCTCTCCATTATTCATAATCGAACAAATATAATTATCCTTTTCAAAAATGTTTTCTGATGAAAGAAATTGGCTAATCATTTAAAAACATTTTAAGTTTTCCACACTTTTGATTCATTTTCTATATAATTTTTTAAATAATTAGTTTTATTTTCATAACAAAGTAAGGAAAATGTCAAACAAAATTCTCAACTTTCAAAAGTGGTTGAAAATTACTTTCTGATTATTGAAAAAATCTTCAAATTTTATTGATTTTGCATTTTTAATCACTAACTTTTGTTGACCGAGCAAAATTAGTTTTGCCGTTAAGTGGCATAACATTAGTCAAACGACTTAACGGCGTGATTGATTTGGCAAAGTCAACAAAAGTTAGCGATTAACTTGAGAAGTTAACAAAAGTTAGTTATATATTTGACCGAAGACAAAGTTAAGGTTTTTTCCAACGAAATTGATAAAAGGAAGTTTTTTTCTTTTTTACAATTTCTCTTTAAGTATATTTTTTTCCTTTGTAATATTAAAATTATTGACGGGTCAAAAATTTGAACAGAATGAACCGATTTACATAGTGAGAACATTTTTAATTTTAGAGTAACATTATATAATTTTAAATATGATACATTATAGCCTAACTTCAACTCTAGCCACTTGTTGTTTTGTAACAAAATAATAACCAATATAATATTCTTGGATCTATACCCACCACTGACAACCTTCTATAAGGAGTTGACTTTTCTGTCTATCAAAAGGCCTCAAAGCAATCCCCAAAAGACCACATTTTGTCTCCATCATTAACATATAATTACAAATCACAACCCACTACCAAACCAACATAATAGAATCAAAATCAGATTCTCTCCATTCATCAGAGAATCCTAAAGATGGTGAGAGAAAGAAGAAAGACGGAGAAAGTAGAAGAGAAGCGAGAACAAGAAGTTATAGATCAAGAAGAGAAGGTGAAGCCGAGGCAAAGAAGCGTGAGCAGAAGAAACATGCAATCTTTGGTGATCGGACTCATTGGAGCTGCGTTGACTCTTGGTGCTTATTCTCAGACGTATGTTGATCCGGGCAAATCTCTTGGCGCCGGCCTTTTTGTCCTCTTCTTTGGCTTGCTTGTCAGTGAAGGCTTCATCTCTCTTTAAAAAGAATGTTTCTATATAAGCAAATCAAACCCTTTCTTTTTTTTTATTTATCTATGTTACAAATACACATATCTATGAGCATCTCGTTTCATTTTTATCTTCTTTTTATTGTTAGGATCTTGGACTTATGAATTAATGTTACAAACTCCATGTTGTTTTTACGGGAAAACGGTCAAAATCAATCCCAACAATTTGTAAAATGAAAATTTATGTCCAAATTACAATAGAATGCATTTTTCAACTCGAACCGTCATTAATTTCAAATTTTATATATGAATTACTGCATAGCGGGAATCAACTTTTGACTTAGACGTTGTTAGTCAACTGTTAAATTTTGATAACTAAGACGCCACTGTACGTTTGAAATGACAATTTATTGATTCAAAACAATAAAGTTTTGTTCATGGTACATACCTAAACTCAAAACGACCTCGTTTGTTTCATTTTCAATTTTTTATATGTTAAAATCCAATTTTATAAAATAATTTTAAATTTATTAAAACTGTTAAAACGACGTTGTTTTGAGTTTATGTATGCACCATGACTAAAATGACATCGTTTTGGAGCAATAAAATGTCATTTTTAACGCATAGCAGCGTCTTAGTCATCAAAATTTAACGGTTGACTAACATTATCTAAATCAAAGTTGGTTTCCGCTGATGTTTAGTAATTCGGATATAAAATTTGAAATTTATGACGGTTCAGACTGAGAAATGCATTGTATCGTAATTTGGATATAAAATTTCATTTTGCATATTGTTCCGGTTTATTTTAGTCGTTTTTCCTTGTTTTTATGAATTAGTTTTTTTTTTGTCTTGTAAGAATATGTTTTGATCTTTGAGGACAGGTTTGAAAAGAAAATTTAGCAAACAAACTTATTTTAATCCTTGATGATATGTAATATGTATGTCTGTTTATACACAAGCAATATGAACGAAATGATACTTGTCGACATGTTGGGCTAAAGAATTGACTTTGATTTTGTACATGGTCTTAGCTTTTAAAAAAAAAAAAAAAAACTAGATGTAAAGCATTTGACAAAAATAAATTTGGATAGCAAAAACATGAAACAATATATATCTAAAATATATTCACATATTACATACACATTTTCGAAACGAAATACGACAACACAGCTACTTGTAAAGAAATGTCCGGACCGTAGTCATTTGCGTTAGATTTGTTATTGGGCGGCTTAATTATGAATTTATTGTATTTTTATGAACACATATTGTAAAAGAAGGTTTACTCTTTTCATATTAGTGTCATGTCGTTAGCCGAAAATGTGACACGTGTTTTTTTTTCATTGATTTTTTATATTCCCTTTTTCTTTTTTTCACCTATATTTTTCTTTTCCCAAACTTATTTATTTTCCTTCATATTATTCACATCTTTTTCATCAATATATAGAGTTACAATTACAAAACTTTCTAACCGGATTAGGTCTAATCTTTCATTGGTGGATGTGGAGGATGAAATTACATTGGACTAGTCTCAACCAGGATCGGTCCAATATTATCAAAGATCTTATTCAAAATTAAAAAAATTTTTATTATTTCTGAATGTTATAAATTTATAAACGAAAAACATCAGAGAAGTTCAATAGTAATGATAAAGTGAAATATCAGTCACCAAATCTCATCATTTTAATAATATTTTTTGTTTAGGTAAAAAAACTGAAGTAAATAAAGAAAATTTCTATAGTGGCCCATAAAATTTTGGGCCTTAATCTTTACCTTCTCTTACTTATGCTATGTACCAGTTCTAGTCCCAACAAATTTGTTTCATGGTCCTTACCAAGTCCACTCAGTTTCATGGGCTCTATGCCCACTTTGCTTAACCTAAACAAATATTGTACCTATTCGGGAAAGTCATCCCACACCAGCCGCCAACTCTATTATTCTCTGCCTTATCTGACATCCTCCATCACTCCCGTCTCTCTCCTCTAGTGCCACTCCTCTATTCGAGAATGTTCATTCAGTGCATTCGGCTTATCTTCATCAGTTGTCCTCCGATTTGCTGTCAATCTATCCGGCTATCTTCTATGCTTTCACTTTTAGTGCTTTCAATGTAGTTTGTGTTAAACTTGGAGACTTGACTCTCCTTTATCCTTGTGTCTGAAGATTTAATTTGATGAAAACAGTGGTTGTCCAAAAAAAAAAAAAAAAAGTGGCCTACTCAAATAGTGACGTTGCGGATCAAAGCAAACCAAAAAAATATTGTGCGATATTGTGCATCAAATGTATAAGAGTATTTTTTTTTTTTGTTAATTAAATCATACAATGTATATGAGTATAGTATATTATATCAGTTCAACTTAAGATTGGCAAATATAATTTCCATGATTTATTTAATCTAATTTCAAATATTTTATTTTAGCCATAAATTTAGTACTCAGCACAATGTTAATTAATCTCATTTATAAGAGCATCTCTAATGTATTGCACTATTTTTTTACTCTAAAATAGAGTAACTCTAAAATATTGTTGGATTTCTCTCCAATGTATTACTCTATTTTCTACTCTAAAAAAATATTCTAAGTATATTCTTATTTTATATTTTGTTACTAATTGCTAAATAATACATTTTATTTATAAAACTTAAAAATTAACCCATTAATTTTTGGAGAATATTTATAAAACTTCTAAAACTATGAAAATATTTAAAATTAACCATAAAAATAACAAAACAAAAATAAGCTACTTTTGGAGAAGAATGAAATAAGCTACTTTTGGAGCAATTAAAGAAGGTAAATGCACAAAGACAACATCATTTGGAGATTCAAAGTAAAAACTACGCATTGTAAGAATTTAAAAATGAAAACAATATTTTGTTCCAAAACTTGAACTCGATACCGGAACCAAACCTTCGTACATATGTTCAAAGTGAACAAATAAGTATATATCGAAAAAGGGCTGAACAACAACAATTGATATATCATAGTTTTTACCCACTTTTAACCATGATATAAGTCATTTTTCCGAGTATTTTCGGTAATATTAGAGTCTTTCAAGTTTTTTTTAGGATATAGGCACATATGGAGCTAAATTGGATTTTTGGGAGGCTTTTGAAACAATCTGGATTTGAAGCAGTTCGGGGAACTGAAGCTCAGCATCGATCGATACCTGAGGAGCATCGATCGACACCATTCATTTGGAAGAGACACGATTTAAAGCCCCAAGTATCAATCGATACCATTTACAGTATCGGTTGATACTAGTGATCTGCGCATCAAGACCGAAGATAAACCAGAAGTTTTCCTTATTTTTCGAGATAGACTCCAAAACGTGTTTTAGCTATATAATTAGGTTTTTCAGCCTCCAGAAAGGATACTTGTGATTTCTGGAGATAGAGTATTCTGCAATTGAGTTTTTGGGAGAAGAACCTTGAACCCTTTTGTATTCCTACTCTATCTTATTTATGATATCTATTTTATTCATGATGTTTGTCTCATTCACCATGTCTGAGTAGATTCCCTGTTAGGTTTAGGATTGTTTAAAAGGTATTTGATGACTTATTAGATCTGATTGATTTGTTAAGGAATATCTATAGAGCTTTTCACCTAGACTTGAGATTAATGCTTATTCTAGCCTCGCGAACTAGAATATGATGTTAGGTTGATTAATTTGCACGAAAGTGTGATTGGTTTCCTGAATTAGTGTTTGGTGAGCAAAAGACCTATTCGCAAAGAAATTTGGTTTAGGATTTTGTGAACAATTGAACTTGATCGTTAATGCTTGTTTGAATTTATAGAATCTACAAAGAAATTTGGGATTCTAGGTTTAGACAGAGATAGTCTTTGCAACGACAGTTGGTTACTTTATATCTGTGTTTCAAGTTCAAGAACGGAGCTTATTTCATTCTTGACATTTGATTTGATTGATAATTCTGATTTGCCTGCAAACTTCCCTAGGCCTAGCTTTTATTCCACTGATTTACTTCTCGATTTAATTGTTTTGTTATTCTTAGTTACATTCATTTAGCTTAGCTTAATTCCTATTCTAGAATCTATTGAGTGATATCCTGAGTCTTTGTGGTTCGACCCCTATATACTGCAGCTACTGCTTTAGTACTTTTAGGGTATTATCTTTGAGCATATCAAATTTTGGCGCCGTTGCCGGGGACTCTAATGTCACCATTAGATTACGGTTTAGAATTCCGACTAAGTTGTTGAGCATCGATCGATACCCCCTTGGTATCGATCGATACTCGTTATTATATCTGTCACTTACGTGATTTGCTTTCTGTGTTTCAGGTGTATACAGCATCGAGAGACCAGAAGGAGCAAGAACAAGTAGTTGACCAATCTATCTAACAAAGAGCTAGCTGACTTAGAGCGTACAATCAGAAAGCAAAAGAAACAAGCTGAGATGAACCATCCGATTGTGCTTGCTTGTGATGAAGCTGGGGTTTTGAGAGATCAGGAAGGTCACATGTGTGACGCGCAAGGACAAAGACTTGATGCAGACGGAAACATTGTTGCCCCTGCACCGGTAGCTAATGAGGTTATCCCACCAGCTGTTCGTGGTAATGTTGGGCATGCTCAGGTTAATCGTGCCAGAACGCTTGGGGAGTACAACATACCAGATCAGTTCTATGTAAACCGATCTGCGATTCGTATTCCAACTTTCCAGAGAAATGACTTTGAGCTGAAGCTTGCATACTACACTCTTGTAGGCCAGCACCCTTTTCACGGTCTTTCTCATGAGCATCCCATGGATCATATCGAGAGGTTCGAGGATTTGGTCACCAGTATTGATATGAACCTCCCAAGGATTCGGCACTATAAGATCGGTAAGAGGATAAGCTTTGCAACCAAAAAACCGTTAAGTCTCAAAGTTCAAAGGATGTGGAACGAATGGTCGCACAAGAGATGCGGAAGGCTCTTGATATACCGTGGATCGAGTGGTCATACAAGAGATGCGGAAGGCTCTTGATATTCCGGTTGATCAATGGATATTACACACCATGATCGATCAATGGATATTACACACCATTGACAAGAAAAATGAGAATCACTCTCAAAGGTTCCAAAAATATTAATCAAAGACTTCTTTTTTTTATTTATGATCTCAGCCTCATTATATAGATGAAATACAACAATTTCGTCCATAATAATTGCTCAACATGCAGCGCATCTAGGGAGATGAAATTCAAACTCTAAAGTGCATGTAAGAGAGAGAAATCGACATTATTAAATGCAGTTTTTGATAAGGACGAAAATTTATCTTCCTTGATGGTTTTTAGACTAAATCCACTTTGTTGGGCTTCTCTTATGGACCAAGATTTTAGAATAACTCGGTTTGTGGCTTAACTCATTCTGGTCTAGTCGTAATTCTTCTTTCAACGCGCGCATGTCTGAATCCGGTGAACTGGAGATCACATGATTTGTAAATTGCATAACTCCTTCGTTTAAACTCCGTTTGATATGATTCTTCTTTGAGGAGTTTTTTAATTGAGCTGACCATCTTCTCCAAGTGGTTTAAGGCGTTGAATCTTTGTGGTTAAACAGATACGCTTCAAACAGTGAACACATGTCTTGATGCTTCCCATGATCATATCAAGTATTAAATACAATGGAGTGTCCAATGATTTCCTTTTCTGTAAGCTCTTCCCATAATCTCTTAGTGGAGATGCAGCTTACTGAATGAAGCAGTTGCCTCCTGGTTCTTTGACTACTTGGGAGGAGACTAAGACTGCTTTTCTGAACAATTTTTATGATGACGCGAGATCAAAAGAGCTCAGGAACAAGATCTCCCAGTTTTCTCAGGGAGCGACTGAGGCATTCAAGGCTGTCTGGGTTCGATTTCGGTCTTATCAGAGGGATTGCCCTCACCACAGTTTCTCACAGGTTCAGTTATTAGGTATCTTCTTCAGAGGTATCGATTGGAGGTATCAGATGGCTTTGGATGTTGCAAGCAATGGGAATTTCAACACCAGGTATCCCGAGGACGCTTATGTGTTGATTGAGAATTTGGCATCCAACAACAGTACCAAGAATGCAGATTTCGAGAGGAAAAAGTAGAATGAAAACGTTGATCGGTTGCAGATTGCTGAAGTACATGCCAAGCTGGAGTCAGTTTACAATCTGTTATTGGGTAAGCAACAGAAGGCAGTGCATTTTGATGAGGAAGTCGAGAATATCGATGAAGGTGAAGCAGAGGATGTCAACTACATTGGTGGTAATGGTTTTCAGAATTCGTCATACTGCCGCAGTTTCAATAACAACTCTCAGAGAGGAGGATTCAAATCTGAAATCAAGTCTTCGAATTTCGAAGCAAACTCCTTTGCTCATAAGCCATTTCAGAACAGTGGGTACACTCACACCTATGGAAATTCATCTTATCAGACACCACCTCCGAAGACTCAGGAAAGTAAAGTTGAGACTATGCTTGAACAGATTCTTGAGGGGCAACAAAAGATGACTGTTGATTTCAATGGAAAAAATGGATGCTTTGTACACTGATTTGAATGGAAAAATCGAAGCTCTGAACATCCATCAGAAAAAGCTGGAAACTCAGGTTGCTCAGACTGCAGATACAGTAAAGAGACATGATGGTTTTCTTCCGGGAAAGACGGTGAATCCGAGGGAGCACGTTCATGCCAACACGTTGAGGAGCAGAAGAGAAGTCACTCCAGGTTTGAAGAAGACTTACTCGCCTAAGCAACTCGTCGATCTTGCTGGAGACGACGATGACGGCGATGGGATTCCTGAAACTTCCCCAGTATCGATCGATACTCACCCAGTATCGGTCGATACCCCTCAACATCGATCATTGCCTGTTCAGAGTGCTGGAGAACCTGTTGCAACACCACAAGTATCGATCGACACTCCCCCTGTATCGATCGATACTTCCCCTGTATCGATCGATACCAGTCCAAAAGTCGACCAGAAGCAGACTACAGGACATGTTGGGAGAGTCTATGTACCAAAGATTCCTTTCCCTCGACCTCCTGCCAAGTCTAAGAAACAAAATCGAAGAGGCCAGATGCAAAGCAATGCTAGAGAAGTTGGTTGTTGAACTCCCGTTCGTAGATGCTCTCAAGACTGCACCAGCCTTCAGGAGATACATCAAGAGGATGGTATCAAGCAATGTGAATCTTGAAGAAGGGGTACTGAGAATCACCCACGAATGCAGTGCAATTCTTCTCAACAAGATTCCAGAGAAACTACCTGACACTGGAAGTTTTGTCTTGGATTGCGCAATGTTCACTGAGAGGTTCGAACGTTCACTTTGCGATCTTGGCTCCAGTGTAAATCTCATGCTGTATTCAGTAACTAAGAGGATGGGGATGACAGATTTCACACCAACTCTGATCTCCCTGATCCTTGCTGATCGATCAGTCCGATTCCCTGAAGGTTAACTTGAGGATGTCCCGATTACCATTGGGGATTGCTTAGTCCCAACTGATTTCATCATCCTCGAGTATGATGTTGAACCAAGAGATCCATTGATATTTGGTAGACCTTTCTTAGCTACAGCTGGCGCTCTAATCGACAGCAAGAATTGGAGAATATCCCTTAACATTGGCGATCTGATCATGACTTTCAACATGGAGAAGATGATGACGAAACCAACCATAGATGGTCAGACATTCTTCATCGAAACTTTTAGTGAGCTATCAGATGAGTATTTCATGAGGTTACACCCTGAGAATCCCTTGGAGAGGGCTTTGGTTTGCTCAGCTGAGACAGGATTAGTTCCCACAGAGGTTGCTGCTGCTTATACCACGATCCTTGACAACAATGCTGAAGCATCGATCGATACCACAGGAGGTATCGATCGATACCCACATTTTCTTCCCGAGGAGCTGGTTATTCCTCGTGCCAGATCTGATTCGTTGAGTGATTGGAGTGAAGAGAGAGCTCCTAAGCTCGATCTTAAGCCACTACCATCTAACTTGAGGTATGTTTTCCTTGACCCTAACTCTACTTATCCTGTGATTGTCAATTCTTTTTTGAACAACGCAGAGGTCGCCTTACTGCTGAGCAAGCTGCGCAAGTATCGCAAAGCTCTCGGTTATTCTCTTGATGACATTTCAGGTATCTCACTAGATCTGTGCATGCATCGAATTCATCTGGAGGACGGGTCGAAAGCTTCAATCGAGCATCAGCGGAGGCTTAACCCGAATCTGAAAGAGGTGGTAAAGAAAGAGATATTGAAACTTCTAGAAGAAGGAGTTATCTACGCCATCTCTGACAGCAGCTGGGTCAGTCCGGTTCATGTTGTTCCTAAGAAAGGAGGTTTCACAGTGGTGAAGAATGAGAAAGATGAGCTGATTCCGACTAGAACGATCACCGGGCATCGCATGTGTATTGATTACAGGAAGCTGAATGCGGCGACGAGGAAAGATCATTTCCAATTGCCATTCATTGATCAAATGCTGGAGAGATTGGCTAGTCACCCTTATTACTGCTTCCTGGATGGATACTCAGGCTTTTTCCAGATCCCGATACATCTAGATGATCAGGAGAAGACGACGTTCACCTGTCCCTACGGCACATTCGCTTACAAGAGGATGCCTTTCGGATTTTGTAACGCTCCGGCTACATTTCAGAGATGTATGATGTCGATTTTCTCAGACATGATCGAGGAGTTCATGGAGGTATTTATGGATGACTTTTCTGTTTATGGGTCTTCATTTAAGGGATGTATGGACAACTTATGCAAGGTACTTCAGCGCTGTGAGGAGAAGCATCTAGTTCTGAACTGGGAGAAGTGCCACTCTATGGTTCAAGACGGCATCGTTCTGGGACACAAGGTTTCTAAGGCTGGGATCGAGGTCGATAAGGCTAAGATTCAATTCATGACAAGCCTCTTGCCACCTACATCTGTGGAGGACATTCGGAGTTTCCTTAGTCACGCCGGGTTCTATCGCAGATTCATTCAGGATTTCTCCAAATTAGCTCGTCCGCTTACTGCTCTTCTGTGCAAGGATTTCACCTTCGATTTTACACCAGAGTGCCTCACTGCGTTTGAAATGATCAAGAAGGCGTTGGTTACTGCTCCTATTGTTCAGCCACCAGATTGGAATCTCCCTTTTGAGATCATGTGTGATGCGAGCGACTTTGCAGTTGGATCTGTTCTGGGACAGAGGAAAGACAAAAAGCTTCATGTCATATATTATGCCAGCAGAACACTAGATGATGCCCAAAGGAACTACAGTACAACTGAGAAGGAGTTACTTGCTGTTGTGTTCTCTTTCGAGAAATTTCGTTCCTATCTGATAGGGAGCAAAGTGATTGTTCATACTGACCATGCAGCTCTTAAGTACCTGCTGTAGAATAAGGATATGAAACCTCGATTGTGTCGATGGGTTTTAGTGCTCCAAGGTTTTGACATAGATATCAAAGACAAGAAAGGAGTAGAGAATGAAGTTGCAGATCATCTCTCACGTGTGAAGATCAGTGAAGTAGTTCCTATTGACGATTCATTACCTGAGGAGCGGATATACTTCGTTGAGACTGGTTTTGATTCAATTCTGCCACTGCAGAAGTCAAGCATCGATCGACACTCTCACTGTATCGATCGATACTCTCAAGATTTGCTGTTTTCCACGATACACGCATCGATCGATACTCTCACTGTATCGATCGATACCGGCTATTCTCCACTACCGATTTGTCTACAGATCAATCTGAATTTGAGGAATCCTTGGCTGTCACTTCTCCTGCTGAACCTTGGTACGCCGATATAGCCAATTACCTTGCTGCTGACTACGAATCAAAGCATCTCAAGAAGTATGTCTAGAAGAAATTCATGAGAGATGTCAGACGTTACTTCTGGGATGAACCATATATGTACAAACACTGTTCTGATGGGATCTACAGAAGGTGTATAGCTGAATCTGAGGTACCAGAGATTTGGTTTCATTGCCATGGATCTGAGTATGCTGGAAACTTTGCTACATTCAAAAAAGTTTCTAAGGTTCTGCAAGCTGGTTTCTGGTGGCATACAATGTTTAAGGATGCTCACACCTTCATCTCTCATTGTGATGTGTGTTAGAGAAGAGGAAAGATCAGCAAGCGCCATGAGATGCCGCAGAACTTCATCCTTGAGGTTGAAGTCTTTGACTGCTTGGGTATTGATTTTATGGGACCATTTTCTCAATCGTGACAGAACAGATACATATTGGTCGCCTTCGATTACGTCTCCAAGTGGGTAGAAGCAATTGCTAGTCCTACCAACGATTCTGCCTTGGTTCTGAAACTGTTCAAGACCATTATCTTCCCTCGATTTGGAGTTCCTAGAGTTGTTATAAGTGATGGTGGCACTCACTTCGTCAACAAGATCTTCGAGAAGCTGCTGAGAAAATATGGCGTACACCATCGCGTCGCCACGCCATATCACCCTCAGACCAGTGGACAAGTAGAGGTCTCCAACAAACTGTACAAGGAGAGGATCAAAGCCTATCACGACAAGAAAATCCTTTCTCGCCACTTTGAACCGAATGACCAGGTACTTCTGTACAACTCTTGTTTTCAATTGTTTCCTGGTAAATTGCGTTCTCGTTGGTCAGGTCCTTTCACAATCAAGGAAGTCCGACCTCATGGCGCGGTCGTGTTGCTGAGTGCTGAAGGAAAGGAGTTCACTGTCAATGGACATTGGGTGAAATACTATTGGGCGAAAGCCACCATTCCAGATGGCCACATAATGCCTCTGGCCGAACCACCAGCTGCCTAACTGATCTCCATGTCGAGCTAAAGACATTAAACAAGCGCTTGGTGGAAGGCAACCCACTGGTGAGTCTGTACATACGTTTTTATTATGATTTTTCGTTTTGTTTTTGTCTTGTGTCTTCACGTGAACCAGGTCCAGACGACGAGTATCGATCGACAACCTATGAGTATCAATCGATACCAAGGCCAAACAAGAATTGTGCTGTAACGCTGAGCATCGATCGATACCACTTACTGTATCGATCGATACTCAGCACCCAGGTAGGTTTTTCTATAAAACCCTCGAGTTTTATCCTTCACTCCATCATAATCATATCGCTCGACGCCGCCCCTTCTCTCTCACTCTCTCACAACTTTTTCGACTTTTCATCATTTTCTTCGATTTCAAACTCTAATCCACTCGGATTTTTGATCACATTTTCATTCCATTTATCATACCTTCGATCTCCAAGGTAATATACTCGATTTCATCCTTTTAGATTTGTTGACAGATTCGGTTTGGGGTTTCCATTTATCATGTCTTGCTCTGTTTCTTGTCATCTTTAGCTCTAGGAGAATGAAATTGCTATATTAGGATGAAATAGGTCTGATAGAGATAGAGTACTTTGAGAATTCGATTGATAGAGTGGAATTTGCGATGCATCTGTAGGGAACCTGTGTGCCTACACCCCGAGTATCGATCGATACCCCCTTGGTATCGATCGATACCTGCACTTATTCGACACACGAGCTAATTTGCTTTCTGTTTTCTTTTTGATTTCTTCTCAGATGGCTCCCCGCAAGAAGGCACGACAGGATGAAGTTTCCGGTTCCAATCCTCCACGCCGCGAGTTCAGTCTTTAGGACAAGGTCGAGGCATTATGTGGCTCGTACTGGCATGTCGGAGTCATCGTCGCTGTTCTGACTCGAGATCGCTACAGGGTCCTGAAAGGTGGCTTCACAGACAACACTGGTCCTCAGAGCTTCATCGAAGTCCACATCAGTGACCTGAGAGCTGCACCGCAACGTTCGCCATCTCCCTCTGCCCCTGCCCCTATTGCTCGGCCTCCCTGGCCTAAGTTGGAGGGGAAGAGGATCATTCCGCGACGCGATTGGGCGGGTTTGCCTAAGGAGGAGACTGAGAGTGAGGCTTGTATCTATAGGCCTATAGCTGAGGAGTGGGACGACTACAACACTCTGTTTTACAACGAGTGGCTGCACGTTGTCATCCTCCCTACTCGCTTCATCGATCCACACACCATGCGCCGTCTTGGTATCGATGTGGAGCTTTCAGAGACGCTTGATAAGATTGGTTTGGGGACATTGTACTCACGGCAGTATGACCTCTATCCAGACCTTGTTCGCCAGTTCCTCGCCACAGCTCGGGTGTATTACAGAGACAAGGTCCACCGCACTGCTTCAGAGGGCACCTTAACTTTCCTGATCAGAGGGGTTCGTTACAGGCTGCCTATCCCTGACCTCTGCGCCATCTACGGGTTCGATCCCTATCCTCAGCGGGTCGCTCTATTTTCCCAGTTTCACGACGTACAGGTCTTTTGGCGTCACATCGGTCTTGGAGCCTACCACTCCAAGACCACGACACAGATAGACATCCGCCATCCGACTCTGCGTTGCGTCGTCCGCATTCTGAGCACCACTATTCTCTGCAAGATGGAACCAAACAAGCTGAGGATCTCAGAGCTGATCTTACTGTACAAGGCCATTGGCGACCTTATACCTGAGGACATGTACGAGTGGCCCGAGATGAACCTCACGGTCAACATCGGCGCTCTCTTCGTGCACCATTTGGTGTCTCTGAAGACCAAGCCTTTCTCTGGTCGCAACTATGCCACGGCGTGGAAGATGACTTTGCTGGAAGTCAACCTCGCCGTTCACAGC
>SMJT01000108.1:138197-156482 GCA_004349715.1 Crucihimalaya himalaica | reverse complement strand
GCCAGATATCTGCTCCTGCCTTCATTTCCATCCACCACCGGATCTGCACGATTGGAGACAGCTACTTTCAGAGATATGTTGGTGGAGAGTTTACAGAGGCTCTGGTCCGTTGGTCTCTCGACTGCCGCTGCATGTCATCCACTACGCGACCACTCCACTCCTGGCCCTTCATCTCGCTATGCCTGTTCAGATGACACACTCTGTTTTACAACGAGTGGCTGCACGTTGTCATCCTCCCTACTCGCTTCATCGATCCACACACCATGCGCCGTCTTGGTATCGATGTGGAGCTTTCAGAGACGCTTGATAAGATTGGTTTGGGGACATTGTACTCACGGCAGTATGACCTCTATCCAGACCTTGTTCGCCAGTTCCTCGCCACAGCTCGGGTGTATTACAGAGACAAGGTCCACCGCACTGCTTCAGAGGGCACCTTAACTTTCCTGATCAGAGGGGTTCGTTACAGGCTGCCTATCCCTGACCTCTGCGCCATCTACGGGTTCGATCCCTATCCTTAGGTGGTAGCTCTTCTTTCCCAGTTTCACGACGTACAGGTCTTTTGGCGTCACATCGGTCTTGGAGCCTACCACTCCAAGACCACGACACAGATAGACATCTGCCATCCGACTTTGCGTTGCTTCGTCCGCATTCTGAGCACCACTTTTCTCTGCAAGATGGAACCTAACAAGCTGAGGATCTCTGAGCTGATCTTACTGTACAAGGCCATTGGCGACCTTATACCTGAGGACATGTACGAGTGGCCCGAGATGAACCTCACGGTCAACATCGGCGCTCTCTTCGTGCACCATTTGGTGTCTCTGAAGACCAAGCCTTTCTCTGGTCGCAACTATGCCACGGCGTGGAAGATGACTTTGCTGGAAGTCAACCTCGCCGTTCACAGCGCCGCCAGATATCTGCTCCTGCACCTTCATTTCCTCCACCACCGGATCTGCCGATGGAGACAGCTACCTTTCAGAGATATGTTGTGGAGAGTTTACAGAGCATCTGGTCCGTTGTTTCTCGCTGCCGCTGCATGTCATCTACTGATGCCGACCACTCCACTCCTGGCCCTTCATCTCGCTATGCTGTATCAGATGACGATGATGATTCAGACGACTAGTCTCTGCTCCTAGGTTTCACATTTTCTTTTCTTTTCTTTTCTCTTGTGTTGCTTTCATTTCTGAACTTGTCTATCTCATTGTCAGTACTTGTTGAACTTATGGCTATCTATTGTTTCTGTTGCTTCTAACTGTGGTCTCATGATCTAACAGTTCTTTATCTAACAATTAGCTTCATTGGACACGGTTTCGGGTTTCGGGTTTCGGGATAATAGACAAAGACCTTGGTATCGATCGATACTCCCTCAGTATCGATCAATACCCATCCATTTCCCACAGTACTTTCGAGCCAACTTTTCACCATTCTGTTCTTGTGCTTTCTTTTGCTTCCTCTAGGTTAGATAACACTGGGGACAGTGTTGTTTAAGTCTGGGGGAGGTAGTTACTGACATTTGGGTTTGTTTTTCTTAGAGTCAATCCTTTTGAGTCAAATTTTTGTTTTATTGAGTCAAAACCAGTTGGAGATTATGAACCTTTGCTTGATTTCATTGTCCTGACTTTGTTTTTAAGTAACCATTTGTCACAGAATCAGCTCTAAGATCGACTAATGAAAAATCCAAAGACTAACCAGTTGACCAGGAAACAGTCTCCAGCAAATTTCTTCTAAATCCTGAGCCAAATCTTGCACTTCACCTCTGAGGTTGGTGTTTACTGAACTTGATTCATCATTCATATCTGACAAAGGAACCCATGTGTTTGACAATTATGGTATACCTCTCCCTTGACATATGTTGATACAGAATGTGCATAAAAGATGAAATGATTTCCGCCGAGTAGAGGGCTAGGAACATTTCCTGTGATCCCATTTTTCTACTTGGATAAGGAATGATCACACAAGAGTCTGAAGCGAGGGGTAGGAACATTTCCAGTGACCCCATTATTCGCCTAAGACTTTTGATACTCTGAGAGGAGAGAACCGGGGATTCGGTGACAAACACCATCAATTCTCGCATCTCAAACCTTGATTTGTATATGCGAAGCTAAAAGAAAAATAAAAAAATAATGAGAACATAAAAAGAGATAAGTCTGGGGGAGAGGAAAATCATATCAAAGTATAAATTTAGGTGGTTCCTTAGTCACGATATCGCATGAGGAAGAATCTAGAAGGTTCCTGAATATCAACAACAGTGTTGAAACGGCAATGAAGGATTTAATATGATTGATGCTGTGAGATAATGTGTGGAAAATGGGAAGTTGCGACTGTCTACGGAGAAGTACATGGTGGTCAGATCCGAAACTGTTTAGGTGATGATTGGGAGCTTGGAAAACGAGTCTTTACAATTTCTCAAGAGAAGGTGAGTCTCCATGTTTTTCAAACCTCTTTCTCTGTTTGGTTTTCTGTTTGCTTGAGGGCAACCAAAGACTAAGTCTGGGGGAGTTGATATATCATGGTTTTTACCCACTTTTAACCATGATATAAGTCCTTTTTCCGAGTCTTTTCGGTAATATTAGAGTCTTTCAAGTTCTTTTTAGGATATAGGCACATATGGAGCTAAATTGGATTTTTGGGAGGCTTTTGAAGCAATCTGGATTTGAAGCAGTTCGGGGAACAGAAGCTCAGCATCGATCGATACCTGAGGAGCATCGATCGACACCATTCATTTGGAAGAGACATGATTTAAAGCCCTAAGTATCAATCGATACCATTTACAGTATCGGTCGATACCAGTGATCTGCGCATCAAGACCGAAGATAAACCAGAAGTTTTCCTTATTTTTCGAGATAGACTCCAAAACGTGTTTTAGCTATATAATTAGGTTTTTCGGCCTCCAGAGAGGACACTTGTGATTTCTGGAGATAGAGTATTCTGCAATTGAGTTTTTGGGAGAAGAACCTTGAACCCTTTTTGTATTCCTACTCTATTTTACTTATGATATCTATTTTATTCATGATGTTTGTCTCATTCACCATGTCTGAGTAGATTTCCTGTTAGGTTTAGGGTTGTTTAAAAGGTATTTAATGAATTATTAGATTTGATTGATTTGTTAAGGAATATCCATAGAGCTTTTCACCTAGACTTGAGATTAATGCTTATTCTAGCCTCGCGAACTAGAATATGATGTTAGGTTGATTAATTGGCACGAAAGTGTGATTGGTTTCCTGAACTAGTGTTTGGTGAGCAAAAGAGCTATTCGCAAAGAAATTTGGTTTAGGATTTTGTGAACAATTGAACTTGATCGTTAATGCTTGTTTGAATTTATAGAATCTACTAAGAAATTTGGGATTCTAGGTTTAGACATAGATATTCTTCGCAACGACAGCTGGTTTACTTTACATCTGTGTTTCAAGTTCAAGAGCGGAGCTTATTTTATTCCTGACATTTGATTTGATTGATAATTCTGATTTGTCTGCAAACTTTCCTAAGTCTATCTTTTATCCCACTGATTTACTTCTTGATTTAATTGTTTTGTTATTCTTAATTACATTCATTTAGCTTAGCTTAATTCTTATTCTAAAATATATTGAGTGATATCCTGAGTCTTTGTGGTTCGACCCCTATATACTGCAGCTACTACTTTAGTACTTTTAGGGTATTATCTTTGAGCATATCAACAATATCAACAAGATTTGCCTCAAAGTGATTCGTTTGGATAGTATATTAATAATTTGGGTGTATGCAGAAGTGATTTACCAGATTATTAACTCATTAAATCAGTAATTGTTGTTGTTTTAAATTTATATTATGTATTTTAATTTCAATTTTTAATATTTTTTATTATTTATTATCAGTTTATGGTTTTATGTCATTGTATTTTATATTAAAAAAGATATTATAAGATTCTGAAATTTTGTTTATTAAATAAATTATTATAGCTCTTAAAATAAAATAACTTAAAATTATAGGGATTAGTTTATAAATAAAAAAGTTTAACTCTAAAATAGAGTGGAAAATAGGATTACTCTATATATGGAGTAAAAAATAGGTTTACACTATTTTTGTGTTGAAAATAGAATGGGGTTGAAGTAGAATTAACTCTAAAATAGAATTTAGTGTTGGATTTAGAGTAGGGTTAGAGATACCCTAACTAAAAACAACATTATCTTAAAGAAAAATCAATTAAAAAAATTGGATGATTATTATTCTTATATCTTTTTAATCTTGAAAAATTTAAAATACAAATTGTAATGTACAATTAGTTATGAGATCTTCTTTTCTTTTCTTCTTTTGTTCTTAATTGATCTTCATGGCATGTATTGGAACGCGTGGTGACTCGATGATACACATGCTTTCTTCTCCAACAATGATGAGACATAGTAGATCCGTTGTTCGGGCATTCGGTGACTAGTTACGCTCAACAGAATCTGTGGTTAACAGACTCGTTGGTTCCGTATCTAAAAGAATACGATGGTGGGATATGGGAGGATGCAATTGCATTAACTTTTTTTTTTTCTCTTTTTTCCACTAATTTTGAAATAGATATAATTGTAGATCATTACTATTTTACGTTTCTTTTTCAAATAATCATAGTATAAACCTATCGCTATTAGAATCGTACAATAATTTCAGAATTCTGATGTCAAAATTTTCATTAATTTGACAAAAATAATTATAGTTAGAATTTACTACAATTTGAGGTTTTTAGATGGATTCTAAATTTATTAGAGAAAAAGTAATTTTTCTCAGATCATGTCTTTCATCTGTTGCCATTTGAAAATGGAGAAAGGAAAACTTTTGAGATGCCTTATCTTTTCTTTAATTACTTTGACCTCTACTTGATTGTTTTACTAATACTATTTTTTTCATTTTCTCATTTTTTCCAATCTCTTTTCTTTCTACTCTTGTTTGAATCTATATGATCTATTTTTTATAATTTTTGAAAAAAACATACTAATTTTTGTAGTTTTAGCTTCGTTATTAGAGTTATTATATATATATATATATACATATACATCTACGTATGTATGTATTCCTTCTGTTTTAGAATAAATGTCATTTTAACATTTTTTACACAAATTAATAAAACATATTAAAATATCTTTTATACTCTTTAAACTCATATCGACTTTTGGTATTATTCTATTAACTTGAGGTTAAATTAGATATTTTACACCAAATTTTACATTGAAAGTTTAAAACGACATTTTTTTTTGTCAACCACACATTAATTAAATAGTCACACCCTGATTGGTCGCCCAAACCAGTGGAAATCTATATATATATAATATCGGAGTTTTCTCTCCATTTTAGGTGTCCACATCACCATTGTTTTTATCTTATATGTGGGATTCACACCAAATTAATAGATACACAAGCTTAAACCAAATAATTATGAACGAATAGCCCAATTTGGAGAAGAAAAAAGCCACGCTGAAGAATCGATTCTAAGGTTGTAGACCTAAATCATCACCATCAATCCTTTAGGTTTCCACCGTCGTTACCACTTCTTATTCTTAAATTGCCTTCTTCTTCTTCTCAATCAAATGATTTAAATGGCCACTACAATCACATTGATTGCCTCTCTTCTGAATCGTTATATAGCCTGGGAGTTTCAGATAGATGGAAATTACATGAAACGTTTACGATCTCTTCCATCTTAAGTTTATCTCATCTTCGGCCTATCCCCAGTTTTTTTATCCACGTGTAACTTATGCATTCACCGGTTCAGCTTCAGAGTTCACTGATTCATCCGCCTTCAATCCTAACAACTACAGGTAAGATGTCGTCGTTTTTCTTCTTCCAATTTTTTTATATTTATTTAAGCAGGCAGTACATTATGTAGCCAGAGTTTGGAACGTAAATGAGTTCGTAACGTTTCGCTTTCTGTGAAATGCTAAGGATTATGAACTCGGCATGAAAACAACCAAATCAAAAAGAGAAGTATCGTTTAGGCACTCTTCTGTTCTGCTGCAGATGGTAACAATCTGACTTTAGGGTTAATAATAGTGGCTTCTGTAAGTTTTTATATTTGTGTCAATTTGATAGCTTAATGCCGATTTTGATAGCATCATTATCTATATAATATATATAATGATAATCATAAAATCATTATGTGAACAAAGACATATCTTATCTAAATGACCAGATGTACATTAGCACAACAACCAAATATGGAATGACAAGGAATCTCTTTACGTGACTATCCTTCTACAATTATGCACAAGCGGCCATTATCTTTTTATAAGAACATCTTGTATATTATCCACTTCTGTTATGCACAATTGTCTAGAGATGTTACCTGGTTACTTCCGTCATATTCATAAATATAGGTCACCGTTGAAAAACTGGATGAACTTGTACTTAGATATTTTATCACAAAAACTCAGAATCACTGAGTAACTTTTATTAGAAATCTTGTTAAGAACAAAACTCTTTCTTAACTGGTTTTACACAAGATCTAAATACTTTAGCTTGTCACCTTAGATTTCTAAACACTCACTTAGAAAGGATTAAAAGAAAAACATTCTCTCTTATCTCTCTTAGAAACACGATTTGATCTTCTCAACTCTTATGAACTGAAAGGTCAATCTCCTATTTCTTTTTTCGATAATCGGTTACCTAGCTAGATTCACAAAGCACCCTATTTATATTAATCGGGTATTTGAGTTTCCTAGGTCAATTTCCAAAATCTTTAGATAACTCTAAATCTTTATCTTGAGTATGTCTTTTTTAACTGATAATAGAACCTTCTTAAGATTGCCTCCACGTCAGCAGTCCAATCTTGATGTCCACGCTTTTAGTCCAAGAACAGCTTCTAGCTTGTTTTAGCAACTTAGTGCATTCTCCGAATTCTGTATAAGACATGCACTTACAATCTCTCCCTTTTTGATTCAGTTTGTCACTTCAAGCTTTCCTGCATTAAATCTTTCAAGTGCTCACAAGCATTCATCATATCACAGTGGAAACTTCAAATACATAGGGAAGTAAAGAATAGTTTTGAACGATGAAATGTTTCAACCATAAAGTTTTAAGAACAATATCATCATATCCAAAATACATTACTACATAATCTTAGCCTAAACTTAAAACATTATCAAAGTTAAACAAATAGCAACATAAAGTCTACTTTTGTTTTTAATACTCCCCCTGAATCTAGACAATCCTAATTGACTCAGACTCTGATTCTTCCTCCTCAAATCCTTCAGATCTTTCTTTGTCTAGATCTCATGGGTGAATACACAGGATAAGGATCTCCAACAGGCTGAGGGACTAGATCATCAGTTTCAGGTTCAAAAAAGTTTTGACCCTCATTATCAAAAGCAATTGATGTCTCACCCAGACCATAATCTCCCCCTGCTTGAGTGGCATAATTGACTCAAAAACAATACATAAGTGTGTGAAAGACCTGATATAGATTAGAAAACATACCTTCCAGACGTGTAGCCATATCCACAAGTAATGAGACAGTGTACCTCAGGTCAGCTGCTAGAGATTTCCCAAAGATATGAGGACATGTCCTTCTGCGAATGTAACCAGTGCCTCCATGAACTTATGGATTAAATGCCTTGGGTTTTGGTTCAGCTTTCTCAAAGTTTTCAACATTGATTTCCCTTTGAAAGTGGATGACACGATAGATCAGGTTAGGAAATGGCAAGACATTCTGTCGTTGCCCTGGGGAATGTGCAGCTTTTTCAACTTCATCATAGAGCTATTTCCCATAGTTAAAAAGGATCTTCTTATCAATGAGATACAAAATTCTAGCACGATCCACAGTCACATTGGAGTTATTCTTTGATGGTATCCAGTTGAGGCAACATATGAGATACAATCCATCAAGATAAGTAGGCATTGTCGAAGTCTTCAAATCTATCCAGCTCATAACGCTTTCGATGAAAGATACTTAGCTAAAGCATGCTTACTAAGCTCTACTCGATCAAGTTCAGACTTAGGATGCCACTTGATAGCAAGAGTTCGAAAAACCTTGTTGATCATTTGTGGTGAGAACTCATACATCTTTCCTCTAACAAAGACTTCAGACTTTAGAGTTTTAAAGTTGTTGATATGATCCTTGGAGGAGGATCGACGTCCCTTGATGCTACTATGTGGGTTGTACTTGATTCACGGACAATGAACGGTCACTTTGGGCGAACGATCGGACAAGTGAATGAACAAACGGATAATATGAGTGAACGAACAAGGGAATGAATGGATGAATCGAATGAACAAGTGACCGAACGACGGATGATAGATCAAATGAACGAACGAACGAGGTGAACGAACAAATGATTGTTCGGATGAACGAACGAATGGATCTGTGGATTGCAAGAAACTTCTAAGAGTTGCGGAATGACTCTTAGACTTTCGAAGGCTTGAAAATGTAAGGATATTGAATTCGAATACACTTAAACAAGCAAGATGATCAAACACTTAGAAAAGGTTTTTAGAAATAAAAAGTTTGAGAAAATGAAAGAGAGAACAAGGAAGAATACATATAGAGTTCGAACATGCATGGGAAATAACAAAGTCATAAATAACAAAGACTAAATTCAAATTAGCCTTGACTTGCTTCTTCTTCCTTGTTTCCGAATTGGTAGAATAATAAGAAGTGGGCTGGATTCATCAAGAGGCTGGGGTAAAGTGTTATGGGCTTGCCACATTAAAAACTTCTCTTAGAAAACCCATTGGGACAAAACTAAGAGGAGGGAAAAAGAGTGCAATCCATAACACCTCTCTTGACGAAGACTTAAGTAGCTTGAATCACAACCAGTGTAGTTGGATAAGCATACTCAAGTTGGCCCGGAATGATGTGTAGGAGTTTGCTGAGAGCTTCTTTAAACTTGAGTGACTTGGACCGAGTTATTGGACTGAGGGGAATGTGCAAGGCATCTTCTCCTTCTTCCTTAGGCTTCACAGCTTCATTCGGTTCCTTTGCTCCATCTTTGTTTCTTTTAAGTTCTGGTTCTAGCTGTCCTTCCTTATCTATAGTTTCTTTAGCTCCTTCCTTAGCCATGATCATATCATCCTCTCCCACTTGAAAAGGATTTGCCCTCAAATCTGGTTCATCTGCAAGAAAAGGAACTAAATCAGTAATATTGAAGCTAGAACTCACATTATACTTACCTTGAAGATCCAATTGTTAGGCATTGTCATTAATCTTCTTAACGATTTCAAAAGGACCATCACTCCGTGGCATTAGCTTGGATTTTCTTTCATTGGGAAACCTCTCTTTTCTTAGATGAATCCAAACTAAGTCTCCTTCTTTAAAGACCACTTCTTTTCGTCCGTTGTTGGCATGCTTGGCGTACAACTCGGTTTTGCTTTGTATATTGCTCCTTGCCTTCTCATGGATCTGTTTTACAAGCTCAGCCATCTTTCTTCCATCTAGGCTAACTCTTTCACTCAAAGGTAAAGGCATTAGATCCAAAGGTGATATGGGATTGAACCCATATACAATCTCAAAAGGAGAATACTTAGATGCAGAATGTTTAGCATGATTATAAGCAAATTCCACATGTGGCAAACATTCGTCCCAAGTTTTAAGGTTCTTTTTAACCAATGCACGCAACAAGGTAGACAAGGTTCTATTCACCACTTTGGTTTGACCATCAGATTGCGGATGACAAGTAGTAGAGAACATCAACTTAGTTCCTAGCTTAGACCAAAGAGTTTTCCAAAAGAAACTAAGAAACTTAGTATCTCTATCAGACACTATAGTCCTAGGCATGCCATGTATCCTCACAATCTCTTTAAAGAACAACCTAGAAACGTTCATGGCATCATCAGTTTTGTTACATGGCATGAAATGTGCCATTTTGGAGAATCTATCAACAACCACAAATATAGAGTCCTTTCCAGTCCTAGTCCTAAGCAACCCAACAACAAAGTCCATAGAAATATCATGCCATGGATGCAAAGGAATAGGTAGAGGAGTATACAAATCGTGGGGTTGTACTTTAGATTTGGCTTGTTTACAAGTAGCACATCTTTCACACGCTTTCTCCACATCTTTCTTCATATGAGCCCAGTAGAAATGTTCTTGCATTACATTCAGTGTCTTAGCCATGCCAAAATGTCCCATTAAACCTCCTGCATGAGCTTCCTTGACAAACAAATCTCTTAAAGAAGAATTAGGCACACACAACCTATTCTCAAAGAATAGAAATCCATCGGCTCTATAAAATTTACCACTTCCAAACTTCTCACAAGAAGCATAGATATTTTTAAAATCAACATCAGTGGCGTATAACTCTTTAATATGCTCAAAGCCCAACATCTTAGTCTCAAGAGAGTTTAAGAGAACATACCTTCTAGACAATGCGTCGGCTACAACATTGTCTTTACCTTTTTTGTACTTTATCACATAAGGAAATGTCTCAATGAACTCTATTCATCTAGCATGCCTTTTGTTGAGTTTTTGTTGGCCTTTGAGATACTTGAGAGATTCATGATCCATATGTATTACAAACTCTTTAGGCCAGAGGTAGTGTTGCCATGTGTGTAATGCTCTAACAAGTGCATAGAGTTCTTTGTCATAGGTAGGATAGTTCAGGGTAGCTCCTCCAAGCTTCTCACTAAAGAACGCAATTGGTCTTTGCTCCTGCATAAGAACAGCTCCAATACCAATCCCTGAATCATCACATTCAATCTCAAAAGTTTTATTAAAATCAGGGAGAGCAAGAACAGGGGAATGAGTGAGCTTCTTTTTTATGTTTTGGAATGCTTCTTCTTGAGCTTGTTTCCATTTAAATCCAACGTTCTTCTTGATAACTTCAGTGAGAGAGGCTGCCAAAGTGCTAAAGTCCTTCACTAATTTTGTATAAACTTTCGGAGGCTTGAAAATGTAAGGATATTGAATCCGAATACACTTAAACAAGCAAGATGATCAAACACTTAGAAAAGGTTTTTAGAAATAAGAAGTTTGATAAAATGAAAGAGAGAACAAGGAAGAATACATATAGAGTTCGAACATGCATGGGAAATAACAAAGTCATAAATAACAAAGACTAAATTCAAATTAGCTTTTACTTGCTTCTTCTTCCTTGTTTGCGAATTGGTAGAATAATAAGAAGTGGGCTGGATTCATCAAGAGGCTGGGGTAAAGTGTTATGGGCTTGCCCCATTAAAAACCTCTCTTAAAAAACCCGTTGGGACAAAACTAAGAGGAGGGAAAAAGAGTGCAATCCAAACACCTCTCTTGACGAAGACTTAAGTAGCATGAATCACAACCAGTGTAGTTGGATAAGCATACTCAAGTTGGCCTGGAATGGTGTGTAGGAGTTTGCTGAGAGCTTCTTTAAACTTGAGTGACTTGGACCGAGAGGAATGTGCAAGGCATCTTCTCCTTCTTCCTTAGGCTTCACAGCTTCATTCGGTTCCTTTGCTCCATCTTTGTTTCCTTTAAATTCTGGTTCTAGCTGTCCTTCCTTATCCATAGTTTCTTTAGCTCCTTCCTTAGCCATGATCATATCAGTTGTAGATGTGAAAGTTGGAATAGAACTCCCATATTATTTTGGGCACAAAAGCTTCTATCTTAGTGACAGTTTATAACAGATGATTCTTATCAATCAATTCCAGCATCTCATTATTCTCTACAAATCCACGAGGAACATACCTTTGTTCAAACAGCTCACGACTACGAAATTCCTTGTAGCGTTGTTCACCCTGAGATGTGAGAAATCGAGGTGGAGTTCTTGACAAAAGCTCATACGGTGGCTTCTAGATTGAAGGATCCGCAACATCTTGTTTAGACTGGTGGTATCGGTGGATGCTGCTTCTATCTGATGGGTCATAAGGGAGACGACCACGGGATGCGAGATATGTCTTTAGCATATCTGGAGCTGGATCCCGTATAGGCGGCTTGGAAGTAGAAGCAAGAACTTGGGCTTGCGATGGTGGTGTTTGACGAGGCGAGGAGCTTGTTTTGTAGGTTCCGCTTCTGATTGTGATTCCGATGCGGTGGCTCCATCTTCAGTTCGGAATTGCGAGGCGGATTAAACACGAGAAGTCGTTGAGGTTGGAATTACTTCGATAGAACTGTCGGAGTAATGAAGCTACAGCCTTTCAGAGTCTAATCTCTTCCATGAAGCTCGAGTGTGCGGCATGGTTTAGGGTTTGAGCTGCCGGAATTGAGGTCTCCCGAAATTGCGCATAAAATTTAATAAACCTGCTTCACCTTTTCTTAATAAACCAAGAAACTCAAAACCAAAAATTAGAAATAAACCAGACAAAAAATATCCGGTTAGCATAAAAATATCTAATTATCTAGTTTCCAGTTTCTAAAATTTTTTAACCCCTTTTCCTTTTATGAATAATTTTTGAAACTGCAAAATCTCAGAGGTTTGAGCTCTCAAAAACCATTTCCTTTTAATATGAGATATGAGTATTTTAATAGGCGATTTTTAAGACTCATACACTAAAAACTCCTTCAATATATTTCTGACCATCCCAATTATGCACAATCCATGTTGTCTTCACTCCTTCATATCTCAGAGAACAAATTGAGCTCATTGTGTGATAAAAAGTGAAGCAATATTGTGGCTAATGATTTGTTAAGCTTCTTACTGCTCCTTTCTGCAAGAGAAAAAGTACCTAAATGTCAAGGCCCATATTTAATCAGGAGGTAATTTTATTCACTCCTATCCTTTGTATGTCTTTTAAGCATCTTCATCTGAAAGTCATTCATCCATTTTTTTTTTGTTCACTCCGGTTAGTGACAAGATTTTTCTTTTGTCCTCCGTGTCTTAGACAAGCTCATGCTTCATCTTATGAAATGAAATGCTTCTTGACTGCTCCTTTCTGCATTTCACCTCTTCCTCAGTATTCATCACTCTTTTGTCTGTTCACACAATTAACTCTTATTGTTGTTCCAAGATATGAAGGGTAGCTCTTTCTGAAAACAAACTTGACAGCCATAAAAGAATTACAGAGTCTTTCATGTATCTGCCACTCCTGTATTACCACAAACACTCAACATAAAATAGTTAGAGTTCACAAACTCCCAAAGACATTTGCAGATTCGCAAATGTGTTAAAATCCAGGGGCTTTGTGAAAATATCAGCAAGTTGAAGCTCTGGAGATACATGTTCAATCACTACTTGTTTATCTTCAACTAATTCTCTAACAAAATGATGCCTAATATCAATGTGTTTTGTTTTTAAGTGTTGTACTGGATTCTTGGAAATATCTATAGCACTTTTGTTATCACATTTAACGAGTAAAGGTTCTGAGAGATGATTACAGTAATCCGCGGCCATTTATCTCATCCATAGAAGTTGAGTACAACAGCTTCCAAGAGCAATATACTCGGCTTTGGCAGTGGACAATGAGACACAGTTTTGATTCTTGTTGTGCCAAGATACCAAATTGTTCCCAAGAAAAAATGCTCCTCTGGTAGTGCTTCTTCGATCATTCACACATCCGGCCAAGTCAGAATCACAATAACCTACTAAGCTCCTATTGGTGTCCTTTGAGTAGCTGAGCTCATAGTTGAATGTTCCCTTCACATATTTAATGATTCTCTTTACAGCTGCCATGTAAGATGTCTTAGGATTAGCTTGGTATCGTGCACATAAGCCTACACTTAAACAAAAATCTGGTTTTGTTGCAGTTAGATATAACAGGCTTTCAATCATCCCACGATACATTTTTTCATCGACTTTCTCACCAGATTCATCTTTAGATAACTTCAAAGATGTACTCATTGGTGTTTTTGCAGACTTGTTAGAACACAAGTCAAATCGTTTTACAAGATTTTGGGCATAGGTACTTTGAGATATGGTGATTCCTTCTTCTAACTGATGAACCTGTAGCCCCAGAAAATACTTGAGTTCGCCCACCATGCTCATCTTGAACTCAGTAGTCATGCTCGTGACAAATTCTTCCACCGATTTATCAGATGTTCCACCAAAAATTAGGTCGTCTACATATATTTGTATAATGACTAATCCACTCTTATTAGACTTGATGAAAAGCGTTTTCTCTACACTTCCTCTGATATATCCTTGTGTTAGTAGAAACGTTGTGAGCCTCTCATACCACGCATGGGGTGCTTGTTTAAGACCATACAAAGCTTTTTCTAATTTGTATACATGGTTTGGAAATTCAGAGTTTTCAAATCCTTTTGGCTGCTCAACATATACCTCTTCTTGAATAATCCCATTCAAAAAAGCACTTTTGACATCCATCTGGTGTAGCAAGAAGTTCATTTCACAAGCTGTAGCTAGTAAGAATCGAATACATTCTAATCTTGCTACAGGAGCAAAGGTTTCATCAAAATTGAGTCCTTCGACTTGGGTGTACCCTTGAGCGACTAACCTTGCCTTGTTTCTAGTAACATTTCCATCATTGTCTATCTTTTTTTTGAATATCCACTTTGTGCCTATGACGTTTACTTCAAGTGGTTGTGGTACTAGATTCCAAACACAGTTTCGAACGAATTCTTCTAGTTCCTCATGCATAGCTAGTGTCCATAAGTGATCATGAAGAGCTTCCTTTACATTCTTTGGTTCTACCATAGACACAAATCAGGAAAACATCACTATATCAAACCACGCCAATTCAGCCATTGCTTTGTAATCAATTTTCACTCCTCTAGTCTTCATACCTTCTCCCAGATCACCAATTATATCTTTGATAGAATGATTCTTATGAACTTGAGTTGATTGATATTTACCTTCTTCAATATTCTTCTCTTCTCCAGATTCATCTTCAAGTATCTCAACTAAGGTAGGTCCTTCTGATTTAGCAATACTTTTAACCTTTTGATTTAGAGTTGACACTATGTCTATTGCTGGTATACTGCCATCATCAAAGACAATATTCATTGATTCTTCAATCGTTCCTCTTTCCTTCTTGTAAACTCTGCTATATGCAGTACTGTTATTGGAGTACCCAAGAAAGAAACCTTCTTCACTACGTGAGTCGAATTTCCCCAGCTGGTCCTTATCGTTTAAGATGTAGCAAACACATCCAAAGAAATGAAAGTAACTTAGGTTAGGTTTTTTACCTTTCCAGATTTCATATGGTGTTTTGTTTGTCCCTGTCCTTACATACACGCGATTTATCACATAGCAAGCTATGTTGATAGCTTCAACCCAAAATCTTTTAGAGACTTCATTACCATGTATCATTGCTCGTGCCATTTCTTGGAGAGTTATGTTTTTTCTCTCAACCACACCATTTGACAGTGGTGTCCTAGGAGCGGAATATTGATGAAAGATACCTTGTGGTTCACAAAAACTATCAAATACTGTATTTTGAAACTCTCCTCCATAATCACTGCAAATTTGCTTAATTCCCATCTTCTTTTCATTCTTCAGTTGCAATGCTAAGATCTTGAAGCTATCAAAGGTTTCTGATTTTTCTCTGATGAAGCGTACCCATGTGAAACGTGAGAAATCATCTACTAGAAAAAACACATACCTTTTTCCAGCAATACTTTCAGCTTGCATTGGTCCCATAAAGTCCAGGTGTTTAAGATCGAGCACCTAGGAAGTCTGAATGCCTTTTACGTTTTTGTGTTGGAATTTGATTTGCTTTCCTTGGTTGCAAGCTCCACACACAATTTTTTCTACATGCTTTAAGTCTGGAACTCCTCTAACAATTTCTTGACTGACTAGTTTACTCAGGCTCCTAGCATTCATATGTCTGAGACGTTGATGCCATAGAACGGGGTCGTCTTTCTCAGCTTTAAAGCACACATTCTTTTCTTCCCACATGTAACAATTATTCCCGGTACGAATCCCTGATAATTTAGTTTGATTTTTCTCATCATTAGCCCAACATTCAATTTTGTTGAAACTTATTGTTAGTCCTTCATCGCATAGCTGGCTTACACTGATCAGATTAGCAGTTAAACCTTGTACAAAGTATACGTTAGTCAGCTGAGGTTTTTGTTCAGTTCTAAGGTTTCCTTTCCCTTTGATTTTCGCTTTAGCTCCCCCTCCAAACGTAACCTTTCTTTCTTTTACAGTTGTGTAGCTACTTAGATCTTCCATGCTTCCAGTCATGTGTCTTGAGGCTCCACTGTCGAAATACCATGGTTTGGTTGACATTGATTCAGCAGAGGTGAAGGCAACATGGCAATATAATTATGATTTCGCAACATAAATATGTGTTTCTTTTCTTTGATGAGGATAGTAGTTTCCTTGTTTTATGATCATCTTTATCTTATTTAACTACTTATAGCATTGTTGTTTGATGTGTCCATGCCGTCCACAGTAGTAACATTTATAACCACTGATGTATCTGTTTCCATACTTCTGATTTCTTATCATAGGTTTGTGTCCAATGTTATGGTATTTTGCCGAAACAGTATTGTGACTGTTTTTTCCATCAGGTCTTACAGCTTCTGTAATCTTTGTGCTCCCACGAATGAACTTAGTAACACCAATGGTTGTTCCTCCTTGATATCCAAAACCAAAATTGGATTTTCCTACTCTCCCAGAAGCCAAAATGGTGTCAAGATCCTTGGTTCCACTCTTGAGCATGTGTATTTTCTTTCTTGTTTCAAGTAATTCTTGAGTCATAGCTTTGTTTTTCTCAACTTCCTCAGCAAGTTTCTCTTTCAAGTTCTTAATCATAGTTTGACAAGTCTGCAGCTCTTTGTTCATGTCTGTTTCCTTGTCAGTATTGTACACATTCTTCTTTTCTTTAAATTCATGAACTAAAAGATCAAGAGCTTCGTTCTTTTCAACCTTTTCTACAAGCTCTTTTCTTAGTTCTTCAACCATAGTCTTCAGATTTAGCTTTTCTTCTGTCAGCACAACTTTCTCTTTTCCTGAGATCAACCAGTTCTCATAAAGTTATTTAAATTCAGAATCCACATCAAGTTCTTATTCACCATTATCACTGTCAGAGGTTTCCTCATTATCACACACACCTCCGATGAAAGCTACATATTGATAAGAATCTCCCTAGGACAACTCTGATATGAGGCTGATGATGGATGAAGAGTGGATCGCAGGCAATGATTATGGAGAAACGGTGGTGATGATGATGAGTATAGGCGACGGTGATGGTGATGCTGCTGTGATCTGATGGCGTGATGATTCTGGTGACGTGATGAAGGTGATTATGGCGTGATGGAGAAGAGTTGAAAATGGCGTGATGAATAAGAACAGAGTGATGATTTTATGGATAGATGTTTAGGATGATAAGATGGATTAGAACAGATTGTAGAGTTTCTAGATCACAACGTGTATAAGAAACTCGGATTCGAGGAACGCATTCAAGGAATCAAAGTGAGGAAGAAAATTCGATATTGCTCTTGCATAAAACTTCTTCGCTCCCCCGAAACAAAACAGCTTCATCTCCTTATATAACCCTAGGGAGAAATCGCAAAACCTAAAAAGGAATAAACAACAAGAAGTTCGAAACAAAGTGTCTGAATTTTAAATAAAACAGCGTGGCGTCCCTTCCCACAGGAACCTAAGTGGTGCGCCTCAAAACTACTAAGTACAAACCATAGTGACTTGTACATTATGACCCAATAGCAATGACTCCTAAGTAACTCAACGTAGTGATTCATCTGCCTCATTAAAAACCATGCTGAGAAACCCATTGGGACAAAACTCAACATGGGAAAAAGAGTACAGACTCCTCACCTTAAGTCACTTAATTATCATTACCGGGTGGAGTCTCCAAAGAGAAGATGCTGAAGACTTGAATCCTCGGTAGATTGAGTTCTCCTTTGGCTATGAGTGAATGAGCTTCCCTCGCCATCTCCTTAGCTCTGGAACGAGTGATTCTTCCAAGTATCTCCGGTTCCTCCTCAGCGTCTGGTTCCTCAGCTTCCTTGCTATCCATGATCATATCATCCCCTCCCTCTTGAAAAGGAATATAGGGAAGCAAGTCAGAAACATTGAACGATGGAGATATGTTATACTTACCTTGGAGATCAATCTGGTAGGCGTTGTTGTTGATCCTCTTGACGACTTCAAATGGTCCATCCACTCGTGGCATAAGCTTGCTCTTCCTCTCTTCTGGAAATCTGTCCTTGCGTAAGTGAATCCACACCAAGTCTCCTTCTTCGAAGATTAGCTCCTTTCTGCCCTTATTTGCTTGTTTCTCATACTGCTTAGTCCTCTTCTCTATACTCTCCTTGGCTTTAGCGTGTATCTTCCTCACCTGTTCAGCTTTCTCTTTGTCATCTAAACTACATTTCACACTTAAAGGCAAAGGGATCAAGTCTAGAGGTGAATTTGGATTAAACCCATAAACGATTTCAAAAGGAGAAAAGAGAGTTGCAGAATGCTTAGCGTGATTGTAGGCAAACTCCACGTGTGGTAA
>SMJT01000108.1:119913-135426 GCA_004349715.1 Crucihimalaya himalaica | reverse complement strand
ACACTTCTTCCCAGAATTTGATATTACTCTTCACCAACGCCCTGAGAAGTGTAGACAATGTTCTGTTCACCACCTCTGTTTGTCCGTCAGTCTGAGGATGACAAGTAGTTGAAAAGGCCAGCTTGGTTCCTAGTTTAGCCCATAAGGTTCTCCAGAAAATGTCCTAGGAACTTTGAATCTCTGTCTGAAACTATCTCTTGAGGCATGCTATGCAGACGTACTACTTCCCTGAAAAACAAGTTAGCTACACTAACAGCATCATCTGTCTTGTGACTAGCAATGAAATGAGCCATCTTGCTAAACCTGTCAACAACCACAAAAATTAGAATCTCTACCATTCCTGGTTCGAGGTAAGCCAAGCACGAAATCACCATAGATATATGAGTCCAAGGTTGAGAAGGGATAGGAGAGAGAGTATACAAACCGTGAGGTTGTACTTTACTTTTTGCCATTTTGCAAAACAGCACACCTAGAACAAACCTTCTCCAGTCTGACTTCATGTTAGGCCAATAGAAATGATCTTGCAGTCCAATAGAGTCTTTGCTACTCCAATGTCAGCTAGTCCACCTCCATGAGCTTCTCTAACTAGGCAGTTCTCTAATAGTCCTGGTGGTATGCATAATCGATGGTTGTAGAACAAATATCCCATCCTGCCTAAAGGTAGTTATCAACAGCAAACTTATGGCACTTGCCATAGCTCTCAGCGAAATCAATGTCAGTCTCATTAAAGGCCTATGATATGCTCAAATCCATTGTAATTTTCGAAGTTAAAGTAGAAATAAGAGTGTACCTCCTGGATAATGCATCAGCGACTACATTATCCTTACCTTTCTTGTACTTAACGATGTAGGGAAAAGTCTCAATGAACTCCATCCACCTGGTCGTGTCTCTTGTTGAGCTTCATGCGATCCCTTGAGATGCTTTCAATGCACTCGTTGATCAGTGTGAATAACGATACTTCCTTAGGCCATATGTAATGCGTGCCACGTATGAAGAGCTCGAACCAATGCATATAGTTCCTTGTCATAGGGTTTTAGGTAGTTGAGGGTTTGATCCTCCCAGCTTCTCACTGAAGTAAGCACCGGTTTTCCGTATCCTGCATCAAAACAGCTCCTATACCAACTCCGGAAGGCATCACATTCAATCTCAAAGGTTTTCATAAAATCAGGAAAGGAATAGAACTAGGGAATTGATAAAGCCTTCTGTTTAAGGCTGTAAAGGCATGCTCTTGTGCCATTCTCCCCATTGAAATTCCTAGTTCTATCTGGATAATCTCAGTCAATGGCGCCGCAATGGTGCTAAAATACCTCACAAACCGCCGGTAAAAGGGCCTTCTGAGGCCACATGGAAGCTTCGGTACTTCTCCATACGTTTTTAAGGGACTTGCGGCCATTTCCTGAATTGCTTTTGGATCTTCTCCTCATTCGGACTTTGACACATCTGCACTTACTATAAACCAAGAAAGCGCTAACAAGTGGAAGAAGGAACAGATAGAACCCCCCAGGGCCCCCAATAGTAGAAGGCACTTGAGATAAATGGGAGAACGAAGAACATCTAGAAACTGCTGCGATGTGTGTCTAAATGCTCCTCCAAACCTTTGCGTAGATGAGTATAAGTTCATCAAGTTAGTACACCACGAAGACTCTATGAACGGTCTTTAAGGCATGGTTCAATAGCGCTGAAAGTGCTGGGAGCATTGTAAGACAAAACGGCATGACTAACCATTCATGCCACCTGCTTGTGTCTTGAAAGCAGTTTTCCACTCATCCCCTTCCTTCATTCTTGATCTGATGGTATCCACTCTTTAAATCGATCTTGGAAAATTGTTGATTTCCACACGCAACTCATCTACATGTCATCAAGCCTTGGCAATACGGATGCCTATACTTCACGGTTATGGTTGTTGATAGCTCTGTCAGTCTACAGCAATGCCGTCTCATGGATCCTATTCTTAAGGGACTAAAAGACTGGTACTGCGCGGCATGACTTAAACGTCTCTCTGATATGTCCTTTGCTCATCAGCTCTTCTACTTGCTTCTAAAGTCTCTTGTCTCTATCAGGATTGGTTCTAGATAAGCGGGTCTTGTTCGTAGAGCTGATCCTGGTACCAAGTCTATCTGGTGCTCAATTCCACGGATTCGGAGGTAAGCCTGGAGGTATCTCTTCTGGAAAAACATATCTCTCTCTTGGCGTCCCTTCCCACAGGAACCTAAGTGGTGCGCCTCAAAACTACTAAGTACAAACCATAGTGACTTGTACATTATGACCCAATAGCAATGACTCCTAAGTAACTCAACATAGTGATTCATCTGCCTCATTAAAAACCATGCTGAGAAACCCATTGGGACAAAACTCAACATGGGAAAAAGAGTACAGACTCCTCACCTTAAGTCACTTAATTATCATTACCGGGTGGAGTCTCCAAAGAGAAGATGCTGAAGACTTGAATCCTCGGTAGATTGAGTTCTCCTTTGGCTATGAGTGAATGAGCTTCCCTCGCCATCTCCTTAGCTCTGGAACGAGTGATTCTTCCAAGTATCTCCGGTTCCTCCTTAGCTTCTGGTTCCTCAGCTTCCTTGCTATCCATGATCATATCACATATCCTCTTTCTCCATCTGAAGAGTCATCTTCCTCAGTCTCACTCTCACTTTCAGCTAGGTATGATGTGTTTTTTCTTGATGATGTGTTCACACAGTCAGCTTTAGTATGTCCTATGTCTTTGCATTCAAAGCATTTGAGCTCTTTTCTCTTTAACGTAGGACACTCTAGTTTAATATGTCCATATCCTTGACATTCATGACATTGAATTTCAGTTCTTCTTGTTCCTTTGTCTTTCTCATAACCTTGAATTTTTCCAAACGACTTCTTGTTTCCTTTTTCTACTCTTCTTAGAGCTATACTGAAATTTTTTGCCATAAGACTCATTTCATTCTTTAGATCTTGGATTTCTATTTTCTCATCTGAGACATTTTCTCATCTGAGACAGTGAAAGTAATGTTTTTTGATAGCATCATTATCTATATAATATATATAATGATAATTATAAAATTATTATGTGAACAAAGAAATATCTTATCTAAATGACCAGATGTACAGTTAGCACAACAGCCAAATATGGAATGACAAGGAATCTCTTTACGTGACTATCCTTCTACAATTATGCACAAGTGGCCATTATCTTTTTATACGAACATCTTGTATATTATCCACTTCTGTTATGCACAATTATCTAGAGATGTTGCCTGGTTACTTCCGTCATATTCATAAATATAGGTCAACGTTGAAAAACCAGATGAATTTGTACTTAAATCTTTTATCACAAAAACTCAGAATCATTGAGTAACTTTTATTAGAAATCTTGTTAAGAACAAAAAACTTTCTTAACCGGTTTTACACAAGATCTAAATACTTTAGCTTGTCACCTTAGATTTCTAAACACTCACTTAGAAAGGATTAAAAGAAAAACATTATCTCTTATCTCTCTTAGAAACACGATTTGATTTTCTCAACTCTTATGACATGAAAGCTCAATCTCCTATTTCTTTTTTCGATAATCGGTTACCTAACTAGATTCACAAAGCACCATATTTATATTAATCGGGTATTTGTGTTTCCTAGGTCAAATTCCAAAATCTTTAGATAACTCTAAATCTTTATCTCGAGTATATCTTTTTTAACTGATAATAGAACCTTCTTAAGATTGCCTCCACGTCAGCAGTCCAATCTTGATGTCCACGCTTTTAATCCAAGAACAGCTTCTAACTTGTTTTAGAAACTTGGTGCATTCTCCAAATTCCGTATAAGACATGCACTTACAAACGTTGCTATCCAAGAATTACGAAGCTCACTCTGTAAAGCCTGTTGGAGGTGTTAAAGGTAAAGAAGACTATACGGATTGCAGTGTAGTGGAAATAATATATGATCCCATGTTTGGCTTACAACTATTACTTAAAACAACAGTTTCTTTTTTTTGTGAGCAGACATATTTTGTTCTCATGTCAAACATACTGCAGTTGGATGTCTTCATGAATAAGGTTTATGATCTAAAGTGTTCATCACAAGGTCGAACTAACAAGAAGATCAAAGTGAGAGATAAAACCAAATTGAAGGATATTGACCTTGATTTTTGTTTCTTTGTGGATTCCTTGGCCATACACCGCCTCATTAAGTGAGTTTTCTCTGTTCCTATCTTGATTCTTGTCGTAGAGAATTATTTAGATGCTTAGCAGATTTTTCCATTGCGCAGGCAAACGAAGCTAGATTGTGAACTTTTGGAAGATGAAGGCATAATGGATTATAGCTTAATGCTAGGTTTACAAGTGAGAGGCTCGTGGCAAGGTGAGTTAAGCATCTCTTGTCGCTATTCTTATTATTAGTGATAATAAAGTTAAATCAAACCCTCATTAAAACCGCCTTACAGGTTCACATCACGAGGTAAAACTCTCCCTGGCATTCCTCCTCTGTTTACTATAATTCACCAAGAAATAATATATATGTGAAATGGCACTTACACTTTCTGGTTTATCTTGCAGGCTCTGCTGCCAGCAATAGCTCTAAGTTTATGAAGACAGCTTTAAACTCTCCAGATAGAACTTCTACAATGTATTAATGCATTCCGAGCAGAGGTGAATTCCTTCCTAAATGATCTTCAATATCTAACCTCAAATATTTCATAGACAACCCCGTTGCTCTATAACATAGAAACTCGTCATTTTCGTTCTTACAAATGCAATTGATAGTGAGAGCTCAGTGAATATATAATCAGTAGCAAGAAGGTTCTATAAAGTTTCTTACTCGGGTCTCTGACGCATCACCATGCTTCTAAGACAAGAACGGTAACAATGTAAGTGACCCGTTTTTTGTCTCATCCTGTTCAATCAAGCTCATGAGTTTTCTTTATCTTCTTTCTTTTGTTTCTTTTTTTCCAGCCTCACATTGTATTTTACAAGATCAGGTATGTTAGAGCAAGATCTGAATTCTTCTATCCTTCAAATTTCCGTCTCTCTGCTCATTTGGGGTCAAGCATAATTTCTCAAAATTTCAACGCCGGCTCAACTTCAGACCTCTCGACCTTCATGGTAATTAATTACCACATCAAATCAATCATCTACTGAAGTCTAAAGCCCTACAAGAAACTTGAGGGTAAGACACTCAGATAATGGAGAAGGATTTCACTTTCTCTTCATGGAAGTGATGTACAAGTTCGACATAAGAAACCTCATAAATCCTCAATTTTATATCAGCAATTTAACTTTGACTATTTTTATAAAGGGAAAATCTCATGAAAAACTTCCAAGTTGTAAATGATTCTCAACTTAAACCTTCAACTTTTTTTCTTCCCGGTTAAAACCTTGAACTATTGAATTTTTTCAGAAAAAACCTTCAACTCTTAATATTTGTGCCCGAGGTTAAGTTGACTAACGGTCAATGATAAACAGTAACGTTGACCGTTAGTCAACCTTCTTTTTTTTTTTTTTTTAACAACTTATCATTTTGATTGATTAGTGTAAGTAGGGTAAAAATATTTAGCTAGCCATGACGGTAATAAAACATAGGTCGTAAACAAATTTTGAGTGAAGCGGGTTATGCGGGTGCTGGTTGTGGAGAAGGTTATATAAACCCGCATCACTATTAAAACAAAATTTGGCTCAAATCAATCGAAAACATTAAAATCCAGTCCAAAATCTTATTTTTTTGTTTTTATTTAATATAATAAAATAGAAAAAAAACTTAATTTTTTTGTAGTTTTCTTTTTTCAATAAATCAACAACTTTAACTTAATTTTGAGTATAAGTCTATTAGATAGAAAAATTTTATTTATATTTAAAAAAAAAATTAATTATGTTTTAACTCCAATAGCGGATAACCCGCTTCACTGAAAATTTGTTTACTACCTAAATATTTGTAGCAGATAACCTGTCATGGCTAGCTAAATATTTGTACCCTACTTACATTAATTAATCAAAATGATAAGTTAATGAGAGATCAACTAACTTCACATCCTTCCATCTAGGACCGCAATTGGCTGCACATCTGCTGTAACGGTGAAGAAGATAAAGATTTTCTAATTGGGCTGGATTTTAATATTTTCGGCTGAGTTGGACCGAATTTTTTTTTTTAATTTGTTATGCGGGTTTATAAAACCTTTTTTCAGATATCGCGACCCCGACCCGCACCCGCATAACTCGCTTCATTCAAAATTTGTTTACGACCTATGTATTACCACTGTCATGGCTACTTAAATATTTGTACCCAATTTATACTAATCAATCAAAATATAAGTTATATAAAAAAAGTGTTACGTATTAAGTTCTAAAATAGTTGTATGGTGTTGACATTCCATCGACAACTTATATGATAATTGACTACTTAACATCAACATTTACTCAATACTAAACATATAGTAGTCGTCAGTTGTACCGAATGGTAAGTTTATGTATAATCTTCATAAATGTCTCATATTAAGTTATCAAATAGTTTGCATTTCATTTTCGTATTAAGTGTTGGTAGATTCTCAAGTTATCTAAATGTGATCATAGTCAATTTTTATTTAATTGAGACTTATTATTTTCTATATTAGAACAAAAGTGATGATGCAGCAGGGTTGATCTTGGTAAGGCTAAAGAGCCATTGTTAATGATGACGCAAGCGCAATTACTACGGTATGCATTTATATAGAACTCCATGACAAATGTTAAAGCGTAGTTTGACCCCAAACGCCAAAAAAAATTGTCACTACAGGTAAAATAACAACAATAATAGATAAAGTTTGGACACCTCTTCTTGGAATGAATGAAATTATAAATAGATGAAACCAAAGAATTTAAAAGTACCAAAACTTCTTTTTTTTTTTTGGGGATAAAATATTAAAATGTGTACTTCACTACTCAATAGCTACGTCTTCTTCGTATTTCATATTAATTGTCTTCCAATCGTTTCGTGGAAATCAAAGGTTTATCGACATGATATCAGATTTTCTTATTTAAAAAGAATTTGGTATATTCTTACGAATCTGAAATACACAACATCTCTCAATGACGACTCTTCACTCCGATGTCACCAAGAAAGCTCCTCCAGCTTAAAGTCTTTTACGTAAAAATGGAAGCAATGCGCGGACGAACCAAGGTGTCTACCCATTGTCCTCACTTTCGTAGTACTGGTTTTTATTATGCTAATGCCGACTAAAGTGAGTATCGAATGAACTGTTGTAATTGTAGGTCAGGAATCACGGCACAACCAAGATTGGCTTTATAATGTTTCCCGTATCGTAAATTCCAACGAACAAACATCACTCGCTTAAAAAAGTTTAGTGTTATAACCATCTTTTCCTAATAATTACCTTGGATATCATGGTACTTCTACGAATTAGGTTTTTACCATCCCTAGATGGCATGACAATCATGATTAATTTGACGTAGGAATTAAGTGCCTATACTTAAATTTAATTACAAAATCTGTAGCAAACACTTTCAAAATAGTCATACAATGCGATTTTTAAATAAAACAAATTTGATTTGTTGTAAAATAAAACATTAAAAATAACAGACCAATATGCCTTGTATAGTGCTCATGATAAAAATATGGTTGACTTATAAGCATCAGATGATAAACAAAATCAAATCAAACAAAACCAAAATCCTTTAAAAAAAATACAAATTTCATATGACCTAAAAATCGTCAAAAATAATATTTTACAATAATATTAAAATGTCATATCAAAACTTTACAGAAATACACAAAACTACCTATAAAATATAACAAATAAGATAGAAAAGCAGACAAAAACATAACAAACATACAATAAAAAATAAGTATTAGAAAAAAGCAATCGAGAGGTTCAGACTAAACAATCAGCCTTAACATTATAAGAGCGGCAAATCTTGATAAGGGTGAAAGAAGTAAAGTAAACACGGAGCAGACCAATCTCATCTAAAAGATTAGAGAAAGCAGACCACTCATAAGGAGATTGAAAACAACATTTATTTTGAAACATAAAAATAAATCTTAAACGAAAGAAGTGAAACGGAGGGAGTACGCTAATCTCTCGAAAAAGAAATCATATTTATTTAAGCAATAAAATAAAAACAAAAAAAAGCAAACATATATCGAAATGCAACACACAAAAATGTGAAATTTGAAATTTATGTTACACCAATCAATAAATTATTCAAATCAAAAGAAAATAATCATACACTTTGACTAATAAAACACATTTAATCTTATCAAGTAGAGAGAGATTCAATCTCAAAATGGATGAAAAATGAACAAGTGGGCACAGAATCAATTAGCAGCAACGTTCTTATCACCACGCATCAAAGCCTCCTTTTCTCGCCATACTGCGTGAACCTCGTCTGTGCGAAACCGCTGTGTAAAGGTAGAGTCTTGGATCGGCGTTTCAGTACCGTTAACAAATGCGAGTAGACCCGTGTAAGCAATCATCGCTCCATTGTCGATACAGTAACGGTCATCCGTTGCAAATAGCTTACCGTCACGTTCAGAGCACATAGTCCTCATCATGTCCTGCAAACGCTCGTTACACCCGACACCGCCAACTATCAAAACATCTTTCTTGTCACAATGCGCCATCGCTCTTTCCGTGATCTCAACCAACATCGCAAACACAGTCTCCTGCACGTTCAACAATCATAAAATTTCTTTTAAAAAAGTCCAAAACTTTGCATTCATGTGGCAAGATTTTATCATTTAAGAGCAAGTGATAGCCTTACTTGAAGGGAATAGCACAAGTCTGCTGGTGTGCACTCGTTATTTTTGAGCTTCTCCTCTGCAGTAGTTTCAATATAACTCAAGATTCCGCTGAACGATACATCCATACCTTTAACAGCATAAGGAAGATCAATAAAGTTTTCTCCTTTCTTCGCAAGCTAGTAAACAAATAAAAATCGAGTTAACATTGTTCTTTAATCTTTATAGAACTGAAATTACTTTACTCTCAGATGAAATCTACCTGCTCAATGTTATAACCAGGGCTTGGATCATTACAAAGCTTCAAGACTCTAGCAAACCGGTCCAAACAATTACCAACAGCAATATCAATGGTCTCACCGAAAATCCAGTATCTACCTTCACTATAAGCAATCACCTGAGTATTCCCACCACTCACATACAGAACAACTGGATCATCGGCTCCAGTAACTACCCTCCCCATCTCAATGTGAGCCACACAATGATTCACAGCAACAATTGGCTTTTTCCAAAGCTGTGACAACACCCTAACAACAATGGCTGGGACCTGCAACGGCGCTCCCATCCCAGGACCTTTGGTATAACAAATGCAGTCAATTTCTTCAGGAGTCACTTGGGAAGTTTCAAGAGCTGATTTGACTAAAGGAAGAACATGGTCAAGATGATGATGAGCAGTCTCTCTAGGAAGAAAACCGTGACCAGGCGGGGTTATATACGTATGCCGAGGATTTGCTAAGATTGTACCATCTAATGTCACAATTCCAACACCAATCTTGTTAGCTGAACCCTCAAAACCAATAGCCATCATCTTTTTCTTCATTTCTTTGATGTAGACAGAAACTCTACACACATAGAACAACAAATTTAGGGCTAGATGAAGTAAAAACCCGAACCTCTCAGAATCAATTCGAACTAACACTAAATTACAGCCTAAACGTTGAAGATGACGAACAAAACACTTGACGAAAAACAGGTTGGATGTAACAAATTACCTGCATCCAGATAGATAGCATTTCAGATTAGATCAAACAATAAGTGATATGTGTAATGAGACACAAACCAGTAAGTTCTGAAGCAGCAAACTAATAACAAAGATCCTAAATCCACCAAGATTAAAAAAATTAGTGAAGAGTAACGTTGGCTTCAGGAAGATAAATCAAAACTAAAGATTTTACACTTGTTTGCATCTGCTAGAGATGTAGCCATCTGGAAATTGACCATAGCTTAAGAAACTGTATCCTCAACCCAAACTTATGAATTGAATCATTGGTTCTGATTCGATTGCTAACCAACACAAGAAACAAAAAAAGAAAAACCGTCTTTGCATATAAGAGAAGGTGATATATAGATTGAATGAAACATACTGATGAGGACAATGAGAAGACTCTGTCTTCAGGCTGAAACTTCCTTGACAGACCTCTTAGCACTGCACATTGCACAATGGGTTCATATTAAAATCAATCACTCCCTCCCCTCCGCAAAATCAATTGCAATAAAAAGTGCTCCATAACAGATATATGAGTCCAGACCAGAACTGAGAAATTGACAACCTATGAAGCACGGGGACGTCAGTTCAGTGCCGTCCCACACGTTTCCGAGATGGAGACCGCACGTAAACGGGAAAGTAAGATAAGTTTCCGGTCTTAGAATTCGAAGAAATGGGATACCACACGTCTAGAAGATGCTCGGTGAATAGAGAAACGGTGGAAGACCGTGAAGACGATAGAGAAGATAAAAGAGAAAAAACCTAAATTGCTCAACCGGTTAACAAGGCATTAAACCAGAGGAAAATAAATGAAATCAAATTGCATAAATATAAGACATTGAGATGTGAAATTCATACATAAACAACAACAATAACTAATAAACATGTAACAAAATTAAAATTTTTGAAAATGCAAATGATATATTATACAAATTTATTTTTTAAAAAGATAGTGTAAGAGACTTCTCGAACAAAGTCTACGCACAAACATCCTTTGTGAAGTCTAAATTTATAACCTAAACACCTAATAAGTTAAGAAAAAATATATAAAAATAATTATGCGATTAAAATAGTTCAAATTTCTAAAACATCAAAAACCATACGTAACACACATGTTAAGACAAGAAAAAAAAACTAATTACAAATACGATAAAATTGCATTTTTACTGAAATTATCATTAGAGACTTCACAGGCGAAGCAGACTTCTTAGTTGACTTCTTCGATGAAGTCTGCTTTGCTATCTGAAGCAGACTTCGCCCGTGAAGTCTGAAGCACGGGTCTAATTTTGGAATTGACCAGATTTTGACGTTTTGAGCAGACTTCACAGGCGATTGGGGTCTAGTTTTGCAATTGACCACAATTTTGACTTTGGCAGTAGACTTCATATAAGAAGTCTTTTTGGTAATAGATTGTGCCTGTGAAGTCTATTACGTAATTAGACTTCTTCGATGAAGTCTTTTTGCTTTCAGAGACTTCTTCGGCGAAGTCTACCCATAAAGTAGGGTATAGTTTTACAATTGACCAGAGTTTGACTTTTACACGCAGACTTCTCATGAGAAGTCTATGTAGAAAAGGGTTACTTTTGCAATTGACCAAAAATTTTTATTTTTTAAATTCTAGAGTTACCGATGGTTGTAGACTTCATACGAGAAGTCTACCAATAGTCAATGTTTCAGAATTTTGGTCAAATGAAAAACTAACCCCTTTTTCACGCAGACTTCTCAGATGAAGTCTCGATAAAAAGTCTTCGTTCCGGTCAATTGCAAAACTAACCGCCTTTTTTTGCAGACTTCACAGATGAAGTCTTTGTACAAGTCAGACTTAACGGTCAATTGCAAAACTATACCCTTTGTAAGCAGACTTCGACGGTGAAGTCTAAACACTGTTTTTTGTTTTCAAAGGAGAACTTCAGACTTCATCGTGGTTCAATCGTGAAGTCTGAGACCCAAAAAGTCAATTGCAAAACTAACCTCCAGTTGACTATTGAGACTTCACCCATGAAGTCTGCCTTCTGAAAAATCAGAGAAAATGAAGCAAAAATTACCAAGTTTTGGTTTGAGCTTGGTTTTAGCTTCTTAAACGGCTAAGAACTGATCACACCAACAATACCCAAGCAACCCAAGCGTTATTATGCTCGAATCTTAGTAAATCGCAAGATATATGGATGGTAAATATTGAAAACGATATTATAGAGTTAAATGGTTGAAATGAGAGAGGATATCGACAAAAATGGAGCTTTTAACTCAGTTTTAAATCATTAACATCACTTAATTCGGTTGTTTGAAGCATTGAGAGCTCAATTTTGTTTGGTAAGGGTGGTTGAGAACTATTAAAGACATTTTCGTTATTACGTGAGAATCTTTGGGTTATTGTTTTTCAAACCCAGCTACCAGACTTCACAGGAGAAGTATGCGCTAGGTATTTTTGTGAAAAAAGAAGGTGGAATTAACTTCAAAAAATGGTCTAGTTTAGCAAGAATCCCATTTTTATATAGGAACTCAAGGATAAAAAAATAGCGCAACCAGCCACAGCGAATGAAAAGGTTAATATGTTAAAAAGTAAAATGAAATTTGATAAAGTCTAATTTAAAACCTTTTAAAATAGTTTATTATGAAAGATTGACCAATTTTTCCTAGCTAATATATTCATTTTCTACTTTCAAATGTTTCATACAATAAAAAAAGTTCAGGTTAATTTAACAAAAATACATTATCTTTGAAAACAATATGTAAACAAAAGCTTAAAGTAAAAGTGGATTAAACAAAACTCGCGCGTATGCGCAGGTCACCTAGTTTTAGATAATGATTGATTTCATATTAATTACAAATTTTTAATTTATAATCAAACATATTTTTTCATTTAAATTTTTTGAAAAATAAATTTTCCAAATAAATTATATTTATTTTCAATTAATTAGAATATAAATTATATAATTCAAATTTGATTGTAATTAAATATCAATTTAGATTTTATAACCTAAAATAATTATCTCGATTAAAAAATCAATCAACAGTTCAAATAAGTTAAAAAATATATATAAATGGTTTGTTTTAATACAAGTAATTGGAGAAATAAAAAAATTAAGTCAAAAATAATATTAAATCAATCATATTAAACCGGGCTTCTTGCTAAACAAGACCCTTATTTGAAGTCAATTCCAAAACTAGACCCTTCTTCCTTTTTCTTCAAAATGCCTTAAAATACTTTTCCGAGCTTCTTATTTCACAAAAATACCTAGCGCAGACTTCTCCTGTGAAGTCTGGTGGCTGGGTTTGAAAAACAATAAACCAAAGTTTCTCACGTAATAACGAAAATGTCATCGTCTTCAATAGTTCCCAACCACCATTACCAAACAAAATTGAGCTCTAAATGCTTCAAACAACCGATTAAGAGATCTTAATGCTCTAAAACTGAGTTAAAAGCTCCATTTTTGTTGATCTCCTCTCTCATTTCAACCATTTAACTTTATAATATCGTTTTCAATATTTACCATCCATATATCTTGCGATTTACTAAGATTAGAGCATAATAACGCTTGGGTTGCTTGGGTATTGTTGGCGTGATCAGTTCTTGGCCGTTTAAGAAGCTAAACACAAGCTCAAACCGAATCTTGATAATTTTTTCTTTATTTTCTCCGATTTTCCAGAAGGCAGACTTTATGGGTGAAGTCTGAGTAGTCAACTGGGGGTTAGTTTTGCAATTGACTTTTTGGGTCTCAGACTTCACGATGAAGTCTGAAGTTCTCCTTTGAAAACAAAAGACGGTGTTTAGACTTCACCGTCGAAGTCTGCTTACAAGGGGTCTAGTTCTGCAATTGACCGTTAAGTCTGACTTTGTACAAAGACTTCTTCTGTGAAGTCTGCGAAAAAGGCGGTTATTTTTGCAATTGACTGGAACGAAGACTTTTTATCGAGACTTCATCTGAGAAGTCTGCGTGAAAAAGGGGTTAGTTTTGCATTTGACCGAAATTCTGAAACATTGACTATTGGTAGACTTCTCGTATGAAGTCTACAACCATCGGTAACTCTGGAATTTAATAAATAATTTTTCTTTGTTAATTGCAAAAGTAACCATTTTTCTATATAGACTTCTTCTCACACGAAGTCTCATGTAAAAGTCAAATTCTGGTCAATTTCAAAACTATACCCTACTTTATGGGTAGACTTCGCCGAAAAAGTATCTGAAGGCAAAAAGACTTCATCGTGTAAATCTAAATACGTAATAGACTTCACAGGCACAGTCCATTACCAAAAAGACTTCCTAGATGAAGTCTACTAAAAAAGTTAAAATTGTGGTCAATTGCAAAACTAGACACCAAACTGGTATAGACTTCTCTGACGAAGTCTCCTTGTGTATGAGACTTCGCCTGTGAAGTCTGCTAAAAAAGTCAAACTCTGGTCAATTGCAAAATTAGACCCGTGCTTCAGACTTCACGGGCAAAATCTTCTTTAGATAGCAAAGCAGACTTCATTAAAGAAGTCTACTAAGAGACTTCGCATGTGAAGTCAGTAATGATAATTTCAGTAAAAATGCAATTTTAGCTTATTTGTAATTAGTTTTTTTTCCTGTCCTAACATGTGTGTTACGTATGGCTTTTGATGTTTTAGAAATATGAACTATTTTAATCGCATAATTATTTTTATATCTTTTTTCTAAACTTATTAGGTTATTAGGTTATAAACTTTAGACTTCACAGAGGATGTCTGTGCGTAGCCTTCGTTCGAGAAGTCTCTTGCACTATCTTTTAAAAAAATTGATTTGTATCATATATAATTTGCATTTTCGAGATTTTAACTTTTTTACATGTGTATTAGTTATTGTTGTTGTTTATGTATGAATTTCACATCTCAATGTCTTATATTCTATCTTAAATCGATTTTATGAATTTTTGATAATTATTTTTCATCAGACTTCACCTTTAAAGTCTTCTGTCAAACTAATAGTTTCCACTTGTGTTGTTTCAAATGTTTTTCAGAAAATGATTCAAGTACCTGCTGTCTATGGAGAATGGGTGATGAGAGACTGTAAGTGGTATTTTGAGGTGGATAGTCCCAAAGGAGGGAGAGTGTTATTCTTGAGTGATTCTTGTACACATTGTGAAATCATTGAGATGGTAATAGCAGACTGTTAGCTGGACAAGAACGACTTCGTCGAGTTAACTTACTCGTTGCCGGATTCAATGTTGCAACTAACGGACACGGATTGTCCTACACCACCTATGCATGTGTCAAATGATAGAAAAGTGCGGTCTTTGGTTGAGTTATGTAAAATGGATGTTGTACGTCTTTGCGTCTCGAGTCGTTTTGGTATGGCTAGTGGTAATGAGGTTGTTGGTGAAAGTGTTGACGAAGACCTTGAGGATGTAGAAGAGTTTGAAGACGAAGATATGGATATATCTGATGGTGGTGAGGTTAACGTCAACGACGATGATGATGATGATGCGGAAGAATCTCATGATGGTGAGGTTAAAGACGAAAACCCTGAGGATTATACTGTGTATGGGAAAGTTAAGGAAGAGGATGTTAGTGAAAATGATGATGATGATAATACGTGTCTTGTTGCAGAAGGTGGCTTTGTCGGTGAAGGCCCAAGATCCAACATGACATGGTCAGACGGTATCTATACGACTGGGAGTTTTCTTACAAAGGATGCGCTTGTATCCGAGCTGCGGTTGACAGCGATAATGTCGAAATTGATGTTCAAAGTGCATAAGTCTACACAAAAGTTTTTTGTAGCCATTTACGGTGTGAAAAGATGCAATTAAAGGATTAGAGCGGCTGTGAAAATGAACCAAAAAGGTTTTGGGTTACCTTGTACAAAAAAG
>SMJT01000108.1:0-119888 GCA_004349715.1 Crucihimalaya himalaica | reverse complement strand
ATCATACTTGCAATGTGGCGGACCGAATTCTCTGCGCAATGTCATGCTCTGAGAATTATATTGCTAAACTGTTTAATGATGAATGGGAACAATCGATGGAGTAACGCCGAAGATGATTAAGATCTGCAATGAAGAAAAAATAAATTAGTATGCAAATGAATTATCCACTTCCTATACGAGCTTTAATATTTGCACAACAATTGGTGAGGGGAATAACGAAGGTGGATATGAGCAGCTGCGTCTTTATTCTCTATCACATCAAGCTAGCACTCCGAGAATGTCATGATCTTGTGGTTGATGATCAAAACAGATTTAAATATCTGTTTATGGCTCTTGGAGCCTCTATTGCAGTTTTCAATTTCTGAGAAGAGTTATGGTGGTGGATGGGTGTCATCTACCGGGGGAAGTATGGCGGTGTTATGCTAGTGGCTTGCGGCCAGAGATGGAAATTTCCAAATATTCCGTTAGCTTTTACTATTGTAGACTCTGAAAAATGATGAATCATGACAATGTTTTTTTTTACCAAGTTGAGTGGATGTGTCCCCGATCGATTTTCCTTTGGTCATAGTGTCCGACAGACACGCCTCGATTAAAAATGTCATTGAAACTGTTATTGCCATGGGCAACATAAGGGAATATGTTATTATCACTACATAATAACATAATACACGAAGTAAGGGAAATCATCTTATGTACTTGGTGAGAGGCGCTTGCGTATGCATATACGCATTATGATTTTAACAATTCATGGATGCTTACGTGAGACGAAAGCCCAAGCTTGCAGCTTACTTGGAGATGTAGATGTGAAATTATGGGCCGCGTTCACTTTCCAAGAGAACGATTACACATACAAACAAGCAACATTGCTGAATCGATAAACTCCTCACTTAACCAGCTCGAGGATTTCTCATACCCTTTCTTTTAGAATTCATACGAGAGAAGCTAAGAAGATGGTTTTTTAAAAAGCGAGAAGACGCTATGAGTCTCACAACAAAACATAGCAAGGGAGTTGAATAGAGATTGTATACTGACAGATGACTGTCGAACGCATAGACGGTTGGCAATTTCACGTGACGGGAGAGACATAGAGATTGTATTGTTGATTCCTAACATCGAACATGTGGATGTGGTGTGTATGATGTTGAGAAAATACCTTGGTCGCATGTTATTGCTGCTGCTCCTGAGCTCAAAATGGATGTTGCCCTCCGTATGCCGCGTCATACACAAAGGAATATTTGTTATTCGACGTACGCAAGCAACATTTTTCCCAAAACCGTTATATAAAAGAACCCGAGTTTGTCAAAGTGTTCCTTCCACTCATCCGGCGTCTCCTAGAAGGCAGAAGAAGTCAAGGTGGCAAACGTGCCTTGAAATCGCAGAAAGACTAGGCAAAACCCGGAAGGCTCACAAGCAATATAGTTGTTCAAAATGCAGGCAATCTGGACATACTCGCGATAACTGTGTAAGTTAAAATCTTTGTTAGTGATTCCATGAATGTATTTTATTTTGAGGGACTCTGTTTTTTAGGGGACTTTGTTTTTGAAGGGATTCTGTTTTTTATGTTACGTAGAGTTTCAAGTTGAGGGAAAGTAGAAGTCTGCTGCTTGAAGTCTCCCAGAGAATTTTTACTAGGAGTTCAGGACGCATACGAAGTCTAAGTCTGTAATTGAAGTCTCCCGTAAAGTCTTCAATTAGGAGTTCAGGACGCAGACGAAGTCTCCAGTAGAAGTCTGCTCTTAAAGTCTCCTACAGAGGTCTGTAACTAGTTCAGGAACGCAGATGAAGTCTCCCTGTAGAAGTCTGTACATGAAGTCTCTTATAGAAGTCTGCACTAGGGTTCAGTACGCAGCTGAGTCTCTAGTAGAGAGTCTGTGCTGGAAGTCTTTCTGGGAAAGTCTCTAATTGGGTGTTCAGTATGAATACGAAGTCCTCTAGGTGAAGTCTACCCGTGAAGTCTACTTTTAGAAGTCTTCTTTTCAAACTTTTACTTATATAGTTATGACCAGTTCTTTTTGTATTTTTGCGGTTTTTGAACTTTGTTTTGATTTACTAAAATCAAAGTTTCAATAATAATTAACATAATAAGAAGAAATTAAAGATTATTAACATAATAAAAAATCAAAGTTGTTCGAAGGATAATTAACATAATAAGAGAAATTAAAGATAATTAACATAAAACTAAAGATAAAGTTTCAATTATTTCAAAAGAAATTAAAATAAATAAATTAAAGGTTAAAAATATAATTTACATAAACCCCCTTCCGTTTCATAGAAAACCAAAGGATCAGGTACTCTTTGATCCTCCGGCAAAAGTTTAAGTTATTTCTCGTGCCTTCTCATTGAAACGATCCGCGATCGGTTATGTATACTTTGAGCAATGATTCCACAAACTTATCTCCTTCGCCCAACTCTGGCTCAGTCAACATCTTCATAAGAGCCTCTAATACTTTGGTTATGTTGTTTTGGGCTCCAGCGATCAGGGTACGAGATCTTCAAGAGGATACTCCTGCGATCCACATTAGGGTGGTAGATCCGCGTGGTGAAACCAAACTACATTAACATATGAACCGTCGATATTTAAGGAATTTCAATTCATGAAAAGGACTTTATTCTAATTACTAATTGTGCCTATGTGTTTTTTTTACTAACTATTAAGCAATGCTCGTGCGTTCCTCAAGTCATTTGTGTAACTGGATATATCAAAACTTACATTGTAAAGGGTCTGTCAACGGGCTACGGTGCAGATAATGATTTCACCTTAAAAACCCTTCCCTCATAAGGGGTGCCTAGAGGGCAAATCGTACCTCCCAATGGAATATGTTCCATCACGCACAGATCTAAAAAGAATTGGTAGAAATCTAGTAAGTTGCCATGAACTTTAATATTTGAAAAAATATTGAAATGAAATTCTGGTGAAGCTGTATAGAGATTACCTTGTCTCATGAATTGAGTATGCGGATTCTTCAAAGGTTCCTCCAAACCTCTTTTGATGATCAATGTTGTGTAAGCCATCTTTTAGAGCTCTTTTAGAGAAAAATAGATGAAATTGAAATTGTTTTTGCAACTCTGCATAGTGATTCAAAGCTGTAGGTTGCGTGTTTTGAAGGAAGAATAATGATAAGAAGAGACGTTTCACGAAGTGTCCGCTTCTTTTGCTGTGCTTCTTATCAGGAATAGTGCTTTAATTTACTGCCAAGCAAAATTAGAAGTTGCTCTTGAAGTTAAATGAGGAGTCCCAAATAGAAGTGGCTCTTGAAGTCTAAAATGGGGGAATTCTATAACTGTGGTGTTCAACATACTAAGATATCATCATGAAGTTCCTAAACTTACCAAAGAAACCAAAGTCACTTGCGCTTTGAAGTCTCCTTAGAGAAGTCTCTAACTGTTTGTCAGTAGAAATTGAAGTCTCCAATAGAAGTATCGCGCTTTGAAGTCTCTAGAAGAAGTTCTATAATTTGGTGTTCAGTACGAAGACAAAGTCTCCAAATGAGTCTACTCGTGAAGTCCTAGTAACTAAAGTCTCTTACTAGTGTGTTTGGAGATTTTTGTGATCCCAGCGAAGTCTGCTATTGAAGTCTCTTTTCAACTTTTGTTTTTCTGTGTTGTATTTCATTTAATTATCACTATATGACAACTAATTTAATAATATTACAATAACTTCTTGCTTGTTCTATTTGGTGAACAAAAAATTATTCTCGCAATAGTAGCTGGAAAGAGTTTAATTATATACAGCATTTCAAAAATATACGGTTAAAGAGAAGCTCAACACGTTCGTCGATAAGTCAAACCTTCGTAACCTGATTTCTCAGCTCCCCCGTCTTGTCGAGCTCATCGTCTGTTTCTATAGGCAGCTTCTCCCGTATGAACATGATTCCTTTATCACACACAGAGGTTTTGAGGAAATGGTATGCACAAGCGACATGACACTCGATGTTACATTCAGGCAAATACACTCCACATCAACCCTTCTGAACGTTTTTTAGGAACTTCCGTCTGTGGAACCCGTCGATGTGTAGGAAACATAAGGTGCTTAGCGTTTTTAATTCCGCTGAAGGACAAAGAGGTTATAAAGATAAGCCATAATATGCGCAAACAGGATATAACTAGCAGCGCTTCATTCTCCTACACCTTGCTTTACAGTTAGATCGTATCCCAATAAGATGTGTCTCTTATATGAACCTAATATTTAAGCAACCCAATGCTATCCTTGATGATTATAGGACATGTAGATTTCCATCTACATCTTCAACTCACACATCTTTGTTAGTTTCAAAAACTGCTGGTTGTCTCCTGTATGAGATAAACGCTCAGGACGGAGCAATCTGCCTACCATTTTCAACACCAGTCATTTGAATCTTGTACTTAGACTTCCACACGTGGTGAAGAGTCGAACAATGAGCAGATTTTGTTGCTCCTAAACCATTCTGGATGCTTGTGAAACCATTGTCTTAGTTAGATTGATTCCAGCAGCATGTTGTTGCGCAGTAAAAAATTATTAGTTATGGTAGAGGATACCTTACAAGTAACGATAAAAAAGACAGAAGTCTCCCTATGAAGTCTTGAGAGTGAAAGTCTTAGACTGAAAGTCTGAGATAAAGGTATCGGATTACAGTCAGGATGAAGTTCTATACTTCGACTGTCAACTTCAAGTCTAGACTTCACTGGAAGACTTAACTCTCAGATTCACTCTTCAGACTTCCTATAGAGACCTTACTATGAGACTTCACTCTAAGACTTATTATACGAAGTCTCACCATGTCCCAAAGCCATTTTAAGGGAAGACTGGCGCAGTGTGCCAAAACAAAGAATTGTCTTAGTGTTGCTGCGGGTTCCTCTTCTTCGTCTCTTGTAAAATGATACACCTACCAATTCAAAAATCACGAACACATAAAACATAGGTTTAAAACTCTTAAATAGTGTGACTACGAGCAGTCTCCAAGAAGGCTAATCAGCTTGTTTTTTTGGTCCTTGTCGATAGACAAAAGGTAACGCACTGCCCATGCAACGGCTTACCGAATTATAAGTCTTATGTACCGGGTGAAATAAGCACTGGCCTCTCTTTCATTCTTTAAGCTGATTAATATTATCATGGTTTTTACCCGTTCTTGACATGACTATAAGTCATTTTTATTGATCATTCTAGTATTTTTGATTTTTTAGAGCTGATTTACAGGATTCAGTCGTTTGGGAGCTGAATTGATCTTATTGAAGCTTTCGGAGCATTTTGGAGTTTGAACATGGATCAAGCAGTTCGAGAGCAATACGAAGCATGTGTATCGACCGACACACCTCTGCGATCGATACATGACACTTGGAAGGAACGTGACTCGCTGGCTTTTCTATGATCGATCCATTTATAATATCGGTCATTGCACCAAGGGAACGAGTAACCGGACTTCTTTGGCCCAAAAGACTCATTATTTACAATTTAAGCCAAAACATGTTTTAGGATATAATTAGTTTTTCAGCCATTTTGAGAGAAGAACTAATAACCCGGAATAGGAGATGTCAGACAGATGTTTTTTGGGGGAGAAGATTTGAAACACCCTCTTTTGTAAGTTTTTACTCTGATTTCTATTAATGCAATCTATTTTACTTCATGATGTTGCTCATTTTCACCATGCTGAGTAGATTCCTTGTTAGGTTTAGGTTATTCAAAAGTTTTTGATGAATTGTTAGGTTGAATTTGAATGTTAGTAAAATCCATTAGAGTTCTTCATATAGACTTGTGCATTATTGCTTATTTAGCTTCGCGACCATAGAATCTGATATTAGGTAGCTAATCGATTATTTTCTTAACTAGTTTTGGGTGAGCAAAAGATCTATTTCGCCAAAGAATTTGTTTTAGGATTTTGTGAACAAATTGAGACCTGATCATATATGCTTGTTTGAATTCAATAGGATTTTGCAAAGAGAATTTGGATTCTAAGGTTTTAGACATAGATAATTTGCGCAAGGCGAAAGCTTGGTTGGGTTTTTATTTTCGTGTTTTCAAGTTCATAGAAGAAACGTGGCTGAATATCATTCCTGACAATCTGTTTGATGCTGCAATTCTGACTTTAACCAGCGAATTTCTCTTAGTGCTTAACATTTTCTCCATTGATCTTCAACAATTTTGTTCATGCGTGCGTATGTTGTTAGAGTTAATTACATTGATTTTTGCTTTAGTTTAGATTCATATTTCTGAAATCCTATTGACGTGAGTAATCTTGAGTCTTTGTGGTTCGACTCTAATTTAGTCATATATTGCTTAAGTACTTTTAAGGTATTATATTTGAGCATATCACTGATCACGTCATTTTCTTAGCCGGATATGAGACGAGTTGGCTTTCTCCTTAAACTCTGTGTTTGCTCTTTTTGCTTAGTCAAACTCATACATTTATGGCAGTTTTGCTGATCCATCCATCACAAACACTGACTCACTGTTCCTGTGTAACACTATCTGCATAGTAGAAGCAAAGGATCGTTTATTGCAATTTCACATGGAAATAAGGCACGACTAAACAGACATTAGTTCAAAGTATAATTTACAAGGTTCTGAAAATAGAGTTAAAGACTTGCCAACAACCAATCCAATAAGCCAACAAAGCGTTCATAATTCACATCATTTGTGTGACTGACTATTCCTGCACTATCTTTTACTTTTCCTCTACTTTCTTAGACTCCTCAATATCCTCCTTCTCGTGACTAGAGCTGGTGTTTGTTTGTTATGGAATCTTGCGTTAAGGGGGAGAAGACTAACCGATCGTTCAGGTGCGATTTGCGTGTTTGGGGCATCATGATTGAGCATGCTTTTCTGAGGATTTCTTTCACTTCCTCGGGTTCTTTCTTCATAGCTCGCTGATGAACTTATAAAGCCAACTCAATGTTACGTTTGTCAGTGAGTGACAATCTTCAGTCCGAAGTTCAACTAATTGCGCCCATCAGAGCTCTGCCTCAAACGTGGTTGGGGGTGAGGGGTCAACTACATCTTCAACGCATCACATATGTGTGTCTCAATATTCGGGGGGGGGTGCGAGGCAGAAGAGTAATGATTGTAGCTTTTCTTCAAACTTACCCTCTTGTAGAGGCATCTTAGCTCTCTGTTTAATGCCGAATGATACGATGCGCTCAGACGCTCATTCTTCACCTTCACCTATCACCTTGGTTTCCGTTGAAGTTGAGGGGAAGCACACAAAGATAGCCAGTGTCCTTTTGCACTGCAAAGTTATTGACAATCATACCAAACATTGCTTTTCACAATGTTGACAATTCTGACCTCTCCTCATCATTCCATCCACCGTTGAGAAACTATACTCCGTCAAATGCGTATCTGACAAGCTTGCCAGATTCTGGTCTACAAACATAAAATGATAGAGGCAAGATCAGATAAGTATATAACAAGATTCAATGTGTGAAGTTAAAAAACATATGTTCTAGAAAATGTCTCAAGACTACCCACATACTTAGAGCTTTTGATAATATACATGCTGAAGGATCCATTGAGGATGTTTCTCCCTCTTGATCATTGTAAGCTTAGAAGAAGGTTGGCATTGGGTTACAGGAGAGGATCTCCCACCTCTGTTGGCAAAGTCCAGTAGAGGCAAAGTAAACCCAAGCTACAAACATTGACAAACCCGCTGATGCGATAAGTCCCTGGTGATATCCGCAATCCTTCACCGAAGAACATAAAATCTTGAAAGCCATAACTCTTCCCCAAGGGTATGCAACAAACTTTCAAAATCATCACTCAGCCTAGTAAGCGGTTTATTGATGCCTGATGTGAGGTGATACACATTTGCAGCGGCAAGGGATGGCTAATAGCCCACTCCACACGATGCTTCCTGTATCCACTAAGAACGAGCGTCTACACCGCTGATCCAAGCTTCATAGCTTGGTCCACCCGCCACATCGACTCCAAGTTTACCCAAAACTCTCTCATACTCATCCGTGATCTGCAGCCTCAGGCTCTGAAGTCATAAGATTTTTCACATATTACACATTAGAGCTGAGTGATGTGTTCAAACTCGTTTATAAGGCAATTCTTATTGGGACTTTTCACGCAACTAGACTCCAAATCTCATTTGCTTCTTGAAGCATACAAGTTGAAAACAAACATATAGTGACAACCTCGATGCCATGCAGATTTTGTTGCTCGTACGTACTTAGACAGCTTCTAAGAAGCTTAGTGTGTTCCGCTGAGTAGCCTAACTTTTTTCAGGCTGCCGCTCAAGCTTCTTTGGGTGAAAGCTGAGGTGGAAACACTCTTGGCATAATGGTGAAAATTAGTGCTTCGTTCTATTCAGTTTTGTCGCGCAAAGAGCCATATTCAAACAAGCTATGCCACAGAAGAAAAAATGGGAATTTAGATAACTGTAAAGTGTACGAGACTTCGCCGGTGAAGTCTTCATATAGACTTCCCTATGAAGTCTATGTAGCAGACTTCCCTTATGAAGTCTCCAACACTTCTAGTAACTATAAATCCGAATCAGAAAAGGGACAGACAGGAGACTAAACTTGAAATAGAATTTGTATATTGAATAAAGATTGAAGATGTGAATAGACGGTGCGATTTCTAGATCTGACGAATAAATAAAAGATGGATTAGCTACATGAAAAAAAAATTAGAACAGTTCAGTAGAAAGGAAGTGTCGTCGGTTATGGTGATTTTCGGCAGAGAAAGAGTGAGGAGTCGGCGTTTTGTCGACGGCGACTCGAGCAAACCATGAAAGATAGAGTTTGGTTTTCTCGATCAGATCGATTAACTTACGACGGCACGATCGTAGGAGATGCAAATGAAATGTCCGCGTTTAGAGATTTTCCTGGCAACGTTTGGTTATTCGGAGAGGAAATAGAGCATTGAAGATTTTTTAATTTTATTAAACTCATATTAACTTATTGCAATTTCAGTTTTATCTGCTTTAGTAATTGTAAATTTTCTTTATTTTTTTTTTTCCCCACAAATTTTTAACCTAAATGTCTTTTAGTTTTCGAAATTTTAATTGGAAATTTTTTTCTTAACTTTTTTGAATAAATCGGTTAAATGACAAGGACGAAGTCTATATAGCAGACTTCGCACAAAGAAATCTCTCGGAGAAGTTCTGGGAGTGCAATCTGCGCCTAAAGTTTATTATTCTGTCATTCAGACTTCATGTGTGAGACTTCGCTTACCAGACTTCATACAAGACATCACTGAAGAAGTCTGTAACCCTTTTGATACAGACATCACTGAAAACGTTTTATCATTTTTTTATAAAATTTCATATTAAATTACGGATTCAGACTTCGACAATGAAGTTCTGAACGTAATTAAAACCTTAGATTTAAATTAGAAAATATAAAAAAAGAATTTCAATGCAATTTCTTTAAGAAAATAAGATTATCCAAATATGCAACTTATAAATTAAAAGTTCAGGAAAACTTCTATAAAATTAAAGAATGCTAAAGGTTGATCTATTTTCAAAATTTTGCATATTATATTGAAATTTCAGACTTCTAGATAGAAGTGTACATACAAATCTTACAGACTTCAACGCGAAGTCTAACAACTAAGTCTCCAACACTCTAGTAAAAATCGACAATAATTTTGTAGTTTTTGTTAAAAAATACTAACATTTGACATCAAATATATAATATATTCAAAACTAACACTATACGAAAGGATCACTGGTTTTATATCAAAAAACATATCAAACAAGTCTAACCCTAAAAATATACTGCAGGATTCTTACCATTGGCAACTTCTAACTTATAATCCTCACATAGTTTACATATCAATATGACTTATGTTTAGAAATTTTTATTTTTAACCTATTTCGTGTTGATTTAAATAATTTATCATTTCAAAATGTTATGTATCGAATATTTTTTCATCATTTTTAATAAAATTTTCACATTTAATTACGTTGCAGACTTCAATGGTTGAAGTTTGCGCGACTGTTTTATGTATTTTTAGAACAATAATCAACTTAATGCTTAAAATTTATGAAAGTTTCAGAAATTTTAATTTATAAGTTCATATTTTAGATAATAGTATTTTCTTTAGATAAATTGCATTAAAAAATATTTTTTATTATTTTTTAATTTAGATATCTAAGTTTAATTACGCGTTCAGACTTCATGATGTCATGAACAAGCTACTGTGAGACTTTGTTCAAGAAGTCTACGTCGCAGCGGAGGTTAGAACTGTAATTATCGGTTTCTTGATCTTTTTTTTGTTTGCAAATAAAGGGTTATGTAATTTTTCATATCCAAAAAGTCTAGTTTTGCTAGCTAGAATTTTTGGGGATCAGCTCAAGATCAAACAAACTATCATGGATTGGGTGGAAAAAATTAAGTTGGCCAAATCAATATGGTGGTATTGGTTTTCGTGATCATCAATTTAACAGTCTAAACCTGCCAAATCAAGATGGAAACACTTCAACGGTCGGCATTTACTTCGTGTCATTAAAGCCACGTTTATTTCCATACATAATATCCTCTCGGCAAAGCGTGGACGACCCATCATACGGTTGGAACTCACTTTCGATTTGGCTTGAAGCTTCTCCGACTGCCCCAAGTTGACGTGGAGATGGCAGGAAATCACAAGATTAGAGACCTTTGGCTGCTACAACTCACCAAGGCTCTTGTATCTATTACATCAACTGATCCATCAAACGAGTTAGCTGCCTCTTATTGCCCCAACACCCACCTCTGAAGATGACATATTCATCTAATTACTTGGAACGATTTCATCCATTATTGGAACTTACTACATAAAGATGCTTGCCAGCAGCAAAATATTAACTTGGGTCGTTATACTAAGGATGGAAAGTACACGGTAAAATATGGTATTGGACGTCCCGTGGTGCAAGCCTCAAGATGGAAAGATCCTCACCTCCCAAGCGAATGCAAAGATATTGCCAAGCAGTATTTGGGCCCTGAATATCAGCCCAAAAATTAAACACTTCATTTGGCGGTTATGCTCACACACTATTGAGTCGCCAAAATCTAACGTTTATCGTCTGTAATGTCTCTCGTTTTGGTCACGATGTTGCACAGAGATAGAAACAAGTGAACACTTTCTTCTCTTGCCTCTTGTCTAAGTAATTTGGAGATCTGCCCTGGTTATTCCATCGACATAATTGGAGATCCAACGAAAACATTAGAGGGAAAAAGAGATGTATATTTTCCATACATCATGACACTTCAATTACAGCAACTGATCCCGTTTTACTTTTTGGTGTCTACGGCGGATATGAAAGAGCCATATGAACTGGTCTTCTTGACGGAAAGTTTCACTCCCAGGAAACGGGGAACTTAGCACATATCGATACACAGAGTGGCTTCGATCATACACTTGTCAACAATTGGCCTCTGCAGCACCAGCAAACCCATCATGCTCTCCAAGTTTGAAGCACACACTGGAAAAGCTTCTTTCGGTCAGTATTAAATATAAATTACGATGTTTCTTTCCATGTGGGTGGGAGACCTTCGGGATTCAGGATGGTTTAGTCTGAGTTCCAAGGTACGTTTTGGACTGCGGAATGGGAAGTTTCAAAGGTGCGCTAAATGCGGATGAAGCGGAGTGTACTATCTATTGTGGGCTATCCAATCTACATGGGTTGGGGATATCGGCCGTATAGAATTTGAAGGGTGACATGAGACATTTCACGTTCATAAACAGTAATATACAAGTGCCCTAGATACAACATTATCTGGACTTATATCCCAATGATGGTATCTGTTGATCATTTGGTAATTTTACCTTCACAACATAGCGAGCAAAATGAGTGTGCTGATATGTTAGCAAAGTGTTTATACATGTAAATGAGCCTTGTTGTGTATTTCGTATATGTCCCAATTTCTCTATATTGTTGTAAACAATGATATAATTGACTGATTCAATAAACTTAGGTTGGAAAAAAATTTATTTAAATTTACAAAACTAATCGAGATAAAACATTTAAATGTTTTGTTATTTTAAAAAACTAAACGAATTGTATTCATTTCTTCAATTGATTTCATCTCGATGACCAAACGAATAGGGGTCTCCCAATTTTACAATTAAGAAAACAAACAGAATAAAAACAGCATCCAATAAATATCTTTTTATAAAATAATTGTTTGCAGTAAACTTGCACTATCTTTTAAAAAAATTGATTTGTATCATATATAATTTGCATTTTCGAGATTTTAACTTTTTTACATGTGTATTAGTTATTGTTGTTGTTTATGTATGAATTTCACATCTCAATGTCTTATATTCTATCTTAAATCGATTTTATGAATTTTTGATAATTATTTTTCATCAGACTTCACCTTTAAAGTCTTCTGTCAAACTAATAGTTTCCACTTGTGTTGTTTCAAATGTTTTTCAGAAAATGATTCAAGTACCTGCTGTCTATGGAGAATGGGTGATGAGAGACTGTAAGTGGTATTTTGAGGTGGATAGTCCCAAAGGAGGGAGAGTGTTATTCTTGAGTGATTCTTGTACACATTGTGAAATCATTGAGATGGTAATAGCAGACTGTTAGCTGGACAAGAACGACTTCGTCGAGTTAACTTACTCGTTGCCGGATTCAATGTTGCAACTAACGGACACGGATTGTCCTACACCACCTATGCATGTGTCAAATGATAGAAAAGTGCGGTCTTTGGTTGAGTTATGTAAAATGGATGTTGTACGTCTTTGCGTCTCGAGTCGTTTTGGTATGGCTAGTGGTAATGAGGTTGTTGGTGAAAGTGTTGACGAAGACCTTGAGGATGTAGAAGAGTTTGAAGACGAAGATATGGATATATCTGATGGTGGTGAGGTTAACGTCAACGACGATGATGATGATGATGCGGAAGAATCTCATGATGGTGAGGTTAAAGACGAAAACCCTGAGGATTATACTGTGTATGGGAAAGTTAAGGAAGAGGATGTTAGTGAAAATGATGATGATGATAATACGTGTCTTGTTGCAGAAGGTGGCTTTGTCGGTGAAGGCCCAAGATCCAACATGACATGGTCAGACGGTATCTATACGACTGGGAGTTTTCTTACAAAGGATGCGCTTGTATCCGAGCTGCGGTTGACAGCGATAATGTCGAAATTGATGTTCAAAGTGCATAAGTCTACACAAAAGTTTTTTGTAGCCATTTACGGTGTGAAAAGATGCAATTAAAGGATTAGAGCGGCTGTGAAAATGAACCAAAAAGGTTTTGGGTTACCTTGTACAAAAAAGATCATACTTGCAATGTGGCGGACCGAATTTCTCTGCGCAAATGTCATGCTCTGAGATATATTGCTAAACTGTTTAATGATGAATGGGGAACAATCGATGGAGTAACGCCGAAGATGATTAGATCTGCAATGAAGAATAAATATAGTATGCAAATGAATTATACCACTTCCTATAGAGCTTTAATATTTGCACAACAATTGGTGAGGGGAATAACGGAAGGTGGATATGAGCAGCTGCCGTCTTATCTCTATCACATCAAGCTAGCCAATCCCAGAACTGTCACTGATCTTGTGGTTGATGATCAAAACAGATTTAAATATTTGTTTATGGCTCTTGTAGCCTCTATTTCCAGTTTTTATTTTCTGAGAAGAGTTATGGTGGTGGATGGGTGTCATCTACCGGGGAAGTATGGCGGTGTTATGCTAGTGGCTTGCGGCCAGGATGGAAATTTCCAAATATTCCCGTTAGCTTTTACTATTGTAGACTCTGAAAATGATGAATCATGACAATGTTTTTTTTTTACCAAGTTGAGTGGATGTGTCTCCGATCGATTTTCTTTGGTCATAGTGTCCGACAGACACGCCTCGATTAAAAATGTCATTGAAACTGTTATGCCATGGGCAACACTAGGGATATGTTATTATCACCTACATAATAACATAATCACGAAGTACAAGGGAAATCATCTTATGTACTTGGTGAGAGGCGCTGCGTATGCATATACGCATTATGATTTTAACAGATTCATGGATGCTTTACGTGAGACGAAGCCCAAGCTTGCAGCTTACTTGGAGAATGTAGATGTGAAATTATGGGCCCGCGTTCACTTTCCAAGAGAACGATTCAACATACAAACAAGCAACATTGCTGAATCGATAAACTCCTCACTTAACCAGCTCGAGGATTTCTCATACCCTTTCTTTTAGAATTCATACGAGAGAAGCTAAGAAGATGGTTTTTTAAAAAGCGAGAAGACGCTATGAGTCTCACAACAAAACATAGCAAGGGAGTTGAATAGAGATTGTATACTGACCAGATGACTGTCGAACGCATAGACGGTTGGCAATTTCACGTGACGGGAGGACATAGAGATTGTATTGTTGATTCCTAACATCGAACATGTGGATGTGGTGTGTATGATGTTGAGAAAATACCTTGGTCGCATGTTATTGCTGCTGCTCCTGAGCTCAAAATGGATGTTGCCGCCCTCGTATGCCCGTCATACACAAAGGAATATTTGTATTCGACGTACGCAAGCAACATTTTTCCCAAAACCGTTGATATCAAAGAACCCGAGTTTGTCAAAGTGTTCCCTCCACTCATCCGGCGTCCTCCTAGAAGGCAGAAGAAGTCAAGGTGGCAAACGTGCCTTGAAATCGCAAGAAAGACTAGGCCAAAACCGCGGAAGGCTCACAAGCAATATAGTTGTTCAAAATGCAGGCAATCTGGACATACTCGCGATAACTGTGTAAGTTAAAATCTTTGTTAGTGATTCCATGAATGTATATTTTTTGAGGGGACTCTGTTTTTTAGGGGACTTTGTTTTTGAAGGGATTCTGTTTTTTTATGTTACGTAGAGTTTCAAGGTTGAGGGAAAGTAGAAGTCTGCTCTTGAAGTCTCCCAGAGAAGTCTTTTACTAGGAGTTCAGGACGCATACGAAGTCTAAGTCTGTAATTGAAGTCTCCCGTAGAAGTCTTCAATTAGGAGTTCAGGACGCAGACGAAGTCTCCAGTAGAAGTCTGCTCTTAAAGTCTCCTACAGAAGTCTGTAACTAGTTCAGGACGCAGATGAAGTCTCCTGTAGAAGTCTGTACATGAAGTCTCTTATAGAAGTCTGCAACTAGGGTTCAGTACGCAGCTGAAGTCTCTAGTAGAAGTCTGTTCTTGAAGTCTTCTTGTTAAGTCTCTAATTGGGTGTTCAGTATGAATACGAAGTCTCTTTGTGAAGTCTACTCGTGAAGTCTACTTTTAAAGTCTTCTTTTCAAACTTTTACTTATATAGTTATGACCAGTTCTTTTTGTATTTTTGCGGTTTTTGAACTTTGTATTTGATTTACTAAATCAAAGTTTCAATAATAATTAACATAATAAGAGAAATTAAAGATTATTAACATAATAAAAAATCAAAGGTTCCGAAGGATAATTAACATAATAAGAGAAATTAAAGATAATTAACATAAAACTAAAGAAATAAAGTTTCAATCTATTTCAAAAGAAATTAAAATAAATAAATTAAAGGTTCAAAAATATAATTTACATAAACCCCCTTCCGTTTCATAGAAAACCAAAGGATCAGGTACTCTTTGATCCTCCGGCAAAAGTTTAAGTTATTTCTCGTGCCTTCTCATTGAAACGATCCCGATCGGTTATGTATACTTGAGCAATGGATTCCACAAACTTATCTCCTTCGCCCAACTCTGGCTCAGTCAACATCTTCATAAGAGCCTCTAATACTTTGGTTATGTTGTTTATGGGGCTCCAGCGATCAGGTACGAGCATCTTCAAGAGGATACTCCTGCGATCCACATTAGGGTGGTAGATCGCCGTGGTGAAACCAAACTACATTAACCATATGAACCGTCACGATATTTAAGGAATTTCCAATTACATGAAAAGGACTTATTCTATTACTAATTGTCCCTATGTGTTTTACTAACTATTAAGCATGCGTGCGTTCCTTAAGTTCCATTTGTGTAACTGGAATATGATCAAAACTTACATGTAGGGGTTTCAACGGGTACCGTGGCAGATAATGAATTGTCACCTTGAAAACCCTTCCCTCATAAGGGGTGCCTAGAGGGCCAAAGATCGTACCCTCCCAATGGAATATGTCATCAGCCACAGATCCTAAAAGAATTTGGTAAGAAATTAGAAGCTTGCATGAACTTTAATATTTGAAAAAATATTGAAATGAAATTCTGGTGAAGCTGTATAGAGATTACTTGTCATGAATTGAGGATGCGGATTCTTCAAGAGGTTCCTCAAACCTCTTTTGATGACTCATGTTGTGTAAGCCATTTTTTAGAGCTCTTTTTAGAGAAAAATAGATGAAATTGAAATTTTTTGCAACTCTGCAATAGTGATTCAAAGATGTAGGTTGCGTGTTTTGAAAGGAGTAATAATGATAAGAAGAGACGTTTCACGAAGGTCCGCTTCATTTTGCGTGCTTCTTATCAGGAATAGTGGCTTTATTTACTGCCAAGCAAATTAGAAGTCTGCTCTTGAAGTCTAAATGAGGAGTCCCCAATAGAAGTCGCTCTTGAAGTCTAAATGGGAATTCTATAACTGGGTGTTCAGTACTAAGATGAAGTCTCCAATAGAAGTTTGCGCTTGAAGTCTCTTAGAGAAGTCTCTAACTGGTTGTTCAGTACGAAGATGAAGTCTCCAATAGAAGTATGCGCTTGAAGTCTCCTAGAGAAGTCTATAATTGGGTGTTCAGTACGAAGACAAAGTCTCCAAATGAAGTCTACTCGTGAAGTCTATACTAGAAGTCTCTTACTAGTTGTTTGGAGATTTATGTGAAGTCTCCAAGCGAAGTCTGCATTTGAAGTCTCCTTTTCAAACTTTTTGTATTTTTGTGGTTGTATTTCATTTAATTATCATATATGACAAACTAATTTAATAATATTACAATAACTTCTTCGCTTGTTCTATTTGGTGACAAAAATATTCTCGCAATAGTAGCTGGAAGAGTTTAATTATATACAAGATTTCAAAATATACGGTTAAAAGAGAAGCTCAACGTTCGTCGTATAAGTCTAAACCTTTTTTATCTTTTTTTTTTTTTCCTCGTTATGTCGAGCTCATCGTATTTTTCTTTAGTCAGCTTCTCCCTTATGAACTTGATGTTCTTATCACACAAGAGGTTTGGAGGAAATGGTATGCCAAGCGCATGACACTCGATTTACTTTAGGCAATACACTCTACAGTTACCGCTCTGAACGTTTTTAGGAACTTTCGTCTGTGGAACCCGCTCGTATGTGTAGGGAACATAAGGTTGCTTAGCTTTTTTATCCGCAGGAGCAAGAAGGTTCATAAGATAAGCCATTATATCGCAAATAGGATATACTGCAGCTTCATTCTCCTCATCCTTGCTTACAGTTAGATCGCTATCCCAAATAACGATGTGTCTCTTATGAACCTGAATATTTAACGCAACCCAATGCCTATCCTTGATGTTAAGGGACATGTAGATTTCATCTACATCTTCACTCCACATCTTGTTAGATTTGCAAAACTCTGGTTGCTCTCCTGTATAGAGATCAAACGCCTCAGGAGGTAGCAATCTGCCTACACCATTTTCATCACCAGTCATTTGAAATTCTTGGTACTTAGACTTCCACAACGTGGTGAAGATCGAATCAATGAAGCAGATTTTGTTGCTCCTAAACCATTCTGGATGCTTCGTGAACCATTGTCTTAGTAGATTGATTCCAGCATCAATGTGTTGCAGTAAGAAAATAATTAGTTATGGTAGAGGAACCTTACAAGTAACGATAAAAAAAACAGAAGTCTCCATATGAAGTCTGAGAGTGAAGTCTTAGACTGAAGTCTGAGAATAAAGTATCGGATTACAGTCCAGGATGAAGTTTATACTTCACTGTCAGACTTCAGTCTGAGACTTCACTGGAAGACTTCACTCTCAGACTTCACTCTCAGACTTCACTATGAGACTTCACTATGAGACTTCACTCTCAAGACTTATTATACGAAGTCTCACCATGTCCCAAAGCCATTTTGTGGGAGACCGCAGTGTGCAAAACAAGAATGTGCTTGAGTGTTGCTCGGGTTCCTCTTCTTCGTCTCTCTGTAAAATGAAGTCACACACACATTCAAAATCACGACACATAAACTAGGTTTAAAACTCTTAAATAGTGTGACTTACGAGCAAGTCTCCAAGAAGGCAATCAGCTTGTTTTTTTGGTCCTTGTCGATAGAACCAAAAGGGTTATAGCCACTGCCGCATGCAACCGGCTTAGCCGGAAGTATAGTCTTTGTACCCGGGTGGAATAACCTGCCTCTCTTTCATCTTTAGCTGATTGATATATCATGGTTTTTACCCGCTTTTGACCATGATATAAGTCCTTTTTATTGAGTCATTCTAGTATTTTTGGAGTTTTTTAGAGTTTTTACAGGATTCAGGTACGTTTGGAGCTGAATTGGACTTATTGAAGCTTTCTGGAGCATTTTGGAGTTGAACATGGATCAAGCAGTTCGAGAGCCAATACGAAGCATGTGTATCGACCGACACCACCTAGTGTCGATCGATACAGACACTTGGAAGGAACGTGACTCGCTGCTTTTCTATCGATCGATACCATTTATAATATCGGTCGATGCCGACCCAAGGGAGAGAACGCGACTCTTTGGCCCAAAAGACTTCATTATTTACAATTAAGCCCAAAACATGTTTTAGGATATAATTAGGTTTTTCAGCCACTTTTGAGGAGAAGAACTAATACCCGGAGATAGAGATCGGTAACAGAGTTTTTGGGGAGAAGATTTGGAACCCTCTTTGTAGTCTTACTCTATTTCTTTAATGCAATCTATTTTATTCATGATGTTTGCTCATTTTCACCATGTCTGAGTAGATTCCTTGTTAGGTTTAGGGTTATTCAAAAGTGTTTGATGAATTGTTAGGTTGAATTGAATTGTTAGGAAAAATCCATAGAGTTCTTCATCTAGACTTGTGATTATTGCTTATTCTAGCTTCGCGACCTAGAATCTGATATTAGGTAGATGATTAATTTTCTTAACTAGTGTTGGGTGAGCAAAAGATCTATTCGCAAAGAAATTTGGTTTAGGATTTTGTGAACAATTGAACCTGATCATTAATGCTTGTTTGAATTCATAGGATTTGCAAAGAAATTTGGAATTCTAGGTTTAGACATAGATAATCTTCGCAGCGAAAGTTGGTTGGTTTTATATTCGTGTTTCAAGTTCAAGAACGGTGCTGAATATATTCCTGACAATCTGTTTGATCTGCAATTCTGATTTACCAGCGAATTTCTCTTAGCTTAACATTTTCCTCCATTGATCTTACAACCAATTTTTCATCGTTTGCTATTTTTAATTAATTACATTGATTTTGCTTAGTTTAATTCATATTCTGAAATCTATTGAGTGATATCTTGAGTCTTTGTGGTTCGACCTCTAATATACTACATATATTGCTTTAGTACTTTTAAGGTATTATATTTGAGCATATCACTGATCACTCATTTTCTTAGCCATGAGCGATGTTGCTTTCTCCTTCAAACTCTGTTTTGCTCTTTTTGCTTTATCAAACTCCATATCTACAATTTTGGGCTTATCCACCATCACAACACTTGACTCACTGTCCTGGTTAACACTACTCTGCATAGTTAGAAGCAAACATCGTTTTATTGCAATTTCACATGGATAAGGCACACTAACAAACATTATTCAAATATAAATTTTACAAGTTTCTGAAATAAGAGTTAAACTTGCCAACAACAATCCAATAAGCCAACAAGGTTCATAATTCACATCATTTGTGTGACTGACTACTCCTGGCAGCTAATCTTTTACTTTTCCTCTCCTTCTTAGACTCCTCAATATCCTCCTTCTTACTAAGCTGGTTTATGTTCTTTATGGGAATCTTTGGGTTAAGGGGAGGAAGACTAACCCCATCGTCAGGTGCATTTGATTTGGCATCAGATTGAGCATGCTTTTCCTGAGGATTCTCTTTCACTTCCTCGGGTTCTTTCTTCATAGCTCCGCTGATGAACTTATCAAAAGCACAACTCAGATCGTCTACTTTGTCAGTGAGTAGACAATCTTCAGTCCAAGTTCAACTAATTGCCCCATCAACTCTGCCTCAAACGTGTTGAGTCGAGGGTCAACTACATCCTTCAACGCATCACATATGTGCTTCTCAAATTCTGCAGCAGAAGATAGATGAGCTTTCTTCAAACTACCCTCTTTAGGAGCATCTAGCTCTCTTTTAATGCCATGATACGTGCCCTCAGACGGCTCATTCTTCACCTTCACCTTCACCTTGTTTTCCTTGAAGTTTGAGGGCAACACACCCAAAGATAGCCAGTGTCCTTTTTGCCACTGCCAAGGATTCATTGACAATCATCCAAACATTGCTTTCACAATGTTGACAATTCTCTGATCCTCCTCATCATCATCCCACCGTGAGAACATCTCCTCAAATGCTATCTCGACAAAGCTGCAGATTCTGGTCTACAAACATAAAAATGAATAGAGGAAGATCAGATAATATAATAACAGACTTCATGTGTGAAGTCTAAAAAATATTTCTAGAAAAATGTCTCTAATGACACCACATATTAGAGCTTTGATAATATACGTGCTTGAGGATGCCATTGAGGATTTTCCTCCCTCTTGATCATTTGTAAGCTAGAAGAGGTGGCATTGGGTTACCAGGGAGAGGATCTCCCACCTCTGTTGCAAAGTCCAGTAGGGCAAAGTAAACCCAAGACTACAACACTTGGACAAACCCGCTGATGCGATAAGTCCTGGTGATATCCGCAACCTTCACCGAAGAAATCAAAATCTTGAAAGCTACTCTTCCCCAAGGGTATGCAACAAACTTGTCAAATCCATCACCAGCCTAGTAAGGTTTACATTGATGCCCTGATGGTGAGGGTGTACACCAATGCAGCGGCAAGGATGGCTAGATAGCCCAACCTCACACGATCTTCCGTATCCCACTAAGAACAGCGTCTACACGCTGATACCAAGTCTTCATAGCTTGGTCCACCCGCCACATCGACTCCAAGCTTTACCCAAAACTCTCTCATCTCATCCGTGATCTCAGCCTCAGGCTTCGAAGTCATAAGATTTTTCACATATTCACAGTTGAGCCTGGTGATGTGTTCAAACTCGTTTATAAGGAATCTTATTGGGACTTCACCAACTAGACTCCAAATCTCATGCTTCTTGAAGCATACAAGTTGAAAACCAAACATATAGTGGACCAACCTCGATGCCCATGCGATTTGTTGCTCGTGGTACCCTTGACAGCTTCAAGAAGCTTAGGTGTTCCGCTGTAGTAGCCTATACTTTTTTCAGGCTGCGGCTCAGCTTCTTTGGTGAAATGCCTGAGTGGAAACTCTGGCATATGGTGAAAATTAGTCTTCGGTTCTTATTCAGTTATTTCGCGCGAAAGAGCCATATTACAAACCTATGTCACAGAAGAAAAAAATGGGAATTTAGATAACTGTAAAGTGTACGAGACTTCGCCGGTGAAGTCTTCATATAGACTTCCCTTATGAAGTCTATGTAGCAGACTTCCCTTATGAAGTCTCCAACACTCTAGTAACTATAAATCCGAGATCAGAAAAGGGACAGACGAGGAGACTAAACTGAAATAGAATTTTGTAGATGAATAAAGATTGAAGATGTGAATAGACGGTGCGATTTCTAGATCTGCGAATCAAATAAAAGATGGGATTAGCTACAGAAAAAAAAAATAGAAACAGTTCAGAGAAAGGGTGTCGTCGTATGGTGATTTTTCGGCGAGAAAGAGTGAGGAGTCGGCGTTTTGTCGACGGCGACTGCGAGCAAACCATGAAAGATAGAGTTTGGGGTTTTCTCGACAGATCGATAACTTACGACGGCACGATCGTAGGAGATGAGATAGAATGTCGGCGTTTAGAGATTTCCGGCAACGTTTGGTTATTCGGAGGAGAAATAGAGCAATGAAGATTTTTTAATTTTTTAACTCATATTAACTATTGCAATTTCAGTTTTATCTTGTTTAGTAAATGTAAATTTTCTTTTATTTTTTTTTTCTCCCCAAAATTTTTAACCTAAATGTCTTTTCAGTTTTCGAAATTTTTGGAATTTTTTTTAAATTTTTTGATAAATCGGTTACTGACAGACGAAGTCTATTAGCAGACTTCGCCAAAGAAATCTCTCGGAGAAGTCTGCGAGTGAAGTCTGCGCCTAAAGTTTATAGTCTGTCATTTCAGACTTCATGTGGAGACTTCGCTTACAGACTTCATATACAGACATCACTGAAGAAGTCTGTAACCCTTTTGTATACAGACATCACTGAAAACGTTTTATCATTTTTTTATTAAAATTTCATATTAAATTACGGTTCAGACTTCGACAATGAAGTCTGGAACCGTAATTAAACCTTAGATTTAAATTAGAAAATAATAAAAAAGAATTTCAATGCAATTTCTTTTAAAGAAAATAAGATTATCCAAATATGAACTTTATAAATTAAAATTTCAGAAACTTTCATAAAATTAAAGAATGTAAGGTTGATTATTTTCAAAATTTTGGATTTATTTGAATTTCAGACTTCTAGAAAGAAGTTTACGATAACAAAATCTTACAGACTTCACACGCGAAGTCTACAGACTAAGTCTCCAACACTCTAGTAACAAATCGAATATTTTTTGTAGTTTTTGTTAAAAAATACTAACATTTGACATCAAATATATAATATATTCAAAATCTAACCACTATACGAAGGATCACTGTTTTATATCAAAAACATATCAAACTAAGTCTAACCCTAAAAATATATGCATGGATTCTTACCCATTGGCAACTTCTAACTTATATGCCTCACATAGTTTACATCAAATGACTTAGTTTTATGAAATTTTATTTTTAAACCTATTCGATTTGATTTTAAATAATTTATCTTTCAAAAATTTTGATCGAAATATTTTTTTTTCTTTTTATTAAAATTTCCCTTTAATTACGGTTGCAGACTTCATGGTTGAAGTTTGCGACTGTTTATGGTATTTTAGAACATAATCAACCTTACATGCTTAAAATTTATGAAAGTTTCAGAAATTTTAATTTATAAAGTTCATATTTTAGATAATAGTATTTTCTTTAGAAGAAATTGCATTAAAAATATTTTTTATTATTTTTTAATTTAAATCTAAGGTTTAATTACGGTTCAGACTTCATGGATGTCATGAACAAAGTCTACTGTGAGACTTTGTTCAAGAAGTCTACGTCGCGCGGAGGTTAGAACTGTAATTGCGGTTTCTGTTTTTTTGTTTGCAAATAAAGGGGTTAATGTAATTTTCATATCCAAAAAGTCTAGTTTTGCTAGCTAGATTTTGGTGGGACTCGACTCAAGATCATCGAAAACTATCATGGATTGCGTGGAAAAAATTAAGTTTGCCAAAATCAAATGGTGGTATTGGTTTCCGTGATCATCAATTTAATCAGTCACTACCTGCAAATCAAGTATGGAAACGACTTCAACGGTCGGCATGTTACTTCGTGTCATTAAAGCACGTTATTTCCCATACACTAATATCCTCTCGGCAAAGCGTGGGACTAGACCATCATACGGTTGGAACTCACTTCGATTTGGCCTTGAGCTTCTCCGGACTGGCCTCCAAGTTGACGTGGGAGATGGCAGGAACACAAGATTAGGAGACCTTTGGCTGCCTACAACTCCACCAAGAGCTCTTGTACTATTACCAACAACTGATCCATCACAACGAGTTAGTGCTCTTATTGCCCCAACACCCACCTCTGAAAAGATGACATATTACATCAATTACTTGACGATCACTCCATTATCTGGAAAACTTATCTACCTACGATGCCTTCACAAGACAAATATACTTGGTGTTATACTAAGGATGGAAAGTACACGGTAAAATATGGCTATTGGACGTCCGTGGTGCAAGCTCAAGATGGAAACGATCCTCACCTCCTCAAGCGAATGCCAAAGATATTGCCAAGAGTATTTGGGCCCTGAATATCACCCCAAAAATTAAACACTTCATTTGGCGGTTATGCTCACACACTATTGGAGTCGCACCAAATCTACGTTATCGTCATGTCAATGTCTCTCCGTTTTGGTCACGATGTTGCACAGAGATAGAAACAAGTGAACACGCTTTCTTCTCTTGCCCTCTTGTCTTAAGTATTTGGAGATCTGCTGGTTATTCCATCGACATAATTGGAGATCCAACGAAAACATTAGAGGAAAAAATGAGATGTATATTTTCCATACATCATGACACTCAATTACAGAAACTATCCCGGTTTCTACCTTTTTGGCTGCTACGGCGGATATGAAAGAGCCATAATGAACTGGTCTTCTCTCGGAAAGTTATCACTCCCCAGGAAACGGGGAACTTAGCACATATCGATACAACAGAGTGGCTCGATAATACACCTTGTCAACAATTGCCTCTCAGCACCAGCACCCATCATGCTCCTCCAAGTTGAAGCACACACTGGAAAAAGCTTCTTTCGGTCATATTAAATATAATTACGATGTTTCTTTCCATGTGGGTGAGAGACCTTCGGGATTAGGATGGTTAGTCTGAGATTCACAAGGTACAGTTTTGGACTGCGGAATGGGAAAGTTTCAAGGTCGCTAAAATGCGGATGAAGCGGAGTGTACAACTCTATTGTGGGCTATCCAATCTACATGGGCTTGGGGATATCGGCGTATAGAATTTGAAGGTGACAATGAGACCATTTCACGTCTCATAAACAGTAATATACAGTGCCCTAGACTACAACATTATCTGGACATTATATCCCAATGATGGTATCTGTTTGATCATTGTAATTTTACCTTCACACATCGCGAGCAAAATGAGTGTGCTGATATGTTAGCAAAACGTGTTATACAATGTAATGAGCCTTGTTGTGTATTTCGTATATGTCCCCAATTTCTATATATTGTTGTAAACAATGATATTACTTGACATGATTCAATAAACTTAGAGTTGGAAAAAAATTTATTTAAATTTACAAAACTAATCGAGATAAACCATTTAAATGTTTGTTATTTTAAAAACTAAACGAATTGTATTCATTTCCATTCAATTGATTCATCTCGATGACCAAACGAATAGGGGCTCCAATTTATAACAAATTAAGAAAACAAAAGAAATAAAACCCAGACATCCAATAAATATATTTTATAAAATAAATTGTTTGCAGTAAAACATGGACCAAAAAAAATTGCATTTAGATTCTCACTTTATTATCCGGATAATATTATTTATTGAGCTCTATATTGTCTGTCTCAAACACTCAAACCCTCGTAATTTATGAATGTAAATGCTATTGCAAATCGTGTCTCCGTATGATTACTTTCTGGCCTTTAAAAATAATAAATACTTTCTAATATAAAAATCTATAATGTTACAGTATCACTATCACATCTACTAGTATCTGATACGCATTTAATTCAATTTCTTTGAGTGACCTTTACGATACTCATTTTGACAATTTTTCTTTGATCCAACTCTTAAATTTAACATTCACCTCACTTTATTCATTTTTGTCGGTTCTTCTAATATCTTCTTTACAAAAAAAAACCCTTAAAAAATTAAATTAAAAGAGTATAGTGAAGACCAATAAGCAGTTGCATGGACCCTGATTGATTCATTACCGCTAAAACTTTGTCTGAATCCTCCTTCCTATTTATACCACTCTCTTCTTCTTCTCCAGTTTCATCACACCAAACTTCTCACATCTCCACATTCTGTATTTTGCTTCTCTTAGCTTTATCTCTCCTTTGCATGTTGAGATTGCTTTGCTTCACAACATGGGCTTTCTAGTAATCTCGGTTCTTGTGGTTCAGCTTTTAGTGTTCTCCGTTAGCGTTCAAGGCAGCTACCGTCGTGGTGGCGGCCACCATCCCGGCGGCCACATGGGACCTTGGATAAATGCTCATGCCACTTTTTACGGCGGCGGTGATGCTTCCGGCACTATGGGTACCTTTTCGATATCTCCAATAAAATTCCTTTTCATTTTCACTTGGATCACAATAGGTTAACTCACAAAGGGTAGTTTAGTCATTTCGTTCTAGTTTTCTGAGCTATACCCCTCGTAACATGCAAACCATTTTAACGGCGAATCATATATATATTTTACAAGATACTATATGATGTCAAAAAAATAAAAAATACAAGATATATACTATATTAGTAAGCTTACAACTTTTAATTTTGCCATATGTATTAAATTCTCAATTGTTTCAAACGTCCATTTTTCTGTTTGCCTTTGTGTACATATATTTAGAATTTTACAAATATCAGATTTTTGTCATATAATTTTTTTTCGTTCCATAGTGTAATTTATACAGAATCTAAACGCAAACGTCAAACTCTTCTTTTTGAAAACAGAAGAAAAAGGCAAACAAACATTCGAAGACACTCAATATAAATTAAGAGTCAGAATAATATATAGTTTTTGTTGATGATTATAAACATTAATTTTGCCTAATGAACTACGTACGTACATTAGGTGGAGCATGCGGGTACGGGAATCTGTACAGCCAAGGTTACGGACTGGAGACGGCGGCGTTGAGCACGGCATTATTCGATCAGGGACTTAGCTGTGGAGCTTGTTTCGAGCTGATGTGTGTCAACGATCCTCAATGGTGCATAAAAGGCCGATCCATTGTGGTCACTGCCACTAACTTTTGTCCTCCTGGTGGTGCATGCGACCCTCCCAACCACCATTTCGATCTTTCTCAGCCGATCTACGAGCGAATTGCTCTGTACAAGTCCGGTATCATTCCTGTTATGTACAGAAGGTATAAACTGAACTGTACGTGTAGACCCTCACAATTAATGTCCATGTGCAGAACTGAACTATACGTGTAGTTTATGAATATTCACATTGAACACTTGTTTAGAACCGTTATATATATATATATATATATAGTCATATTTACTAGTCGAATATTTAAATGAAACTAATCGTAAAAGCAAATAATAAGGTAAGACTAAGATTAAAGTTGTACTTATTTAGAAACATATGGACGTCTCTAAACGTATGGCTTTCGTTTTATTTTTGAACATTTTTTGAAGGCAAAGTAAGATTTCTTCTTACCTTATACTTAATTGATGTTTCTGACTTTTCATAGAATATAAAAATCAAAAGACGCGTATATTGAAACAATTATAATCAGCTTTTGGTCCTATATAAATACACATTTAATACTTTTGGGCCTGTTGACACATGTGGTAGAAATATATAGGGTATTAAATAGACCCAAAACTTAATAATAGTGACATACCGAACTTTCTAAACTCCGGTGAAAGCTAGGTTTGTGCATTTCGGTATTCGGATCGGGTTTGGATCGGGTATTTCAGATTTATAAGTGTAAGATCCGATCGAATATTTTAAAAATTTTTGGACCGAGTTCGGTTCATGTTCATTGAAAGCTTTCCCGTGAACCAAATTTACATTTTTTTTGTTCTTTTTTTTTTTGTCCTTCAAATTTAAATATTTTTTTTTGTTTACAATAGTATTAATCTAACTTATGAATCTTTGATGGATATTAATAGGGTTCGGTGCAAGAGAAGTGGCGGGATAAGGTTCACGATCAACGGCCATTCATACTTTAACTTGGTGCTGGTCACAAACGTGGGTGGAGCCGGGGACGTACACTCGGTCTCAATGAAAGGGTCGAGGACAAAATGGCAATTAATGTCAAGAAATTGGGGTCAGAATTGGCAAAGCAACTCTTATCTCAATGGTCAAAGTCTGTCGTTTGTTGTCACTACAAGTGATCGTCGAAGTGTCGTCTCGTACAATGTTGCACCTCCCAGTTGGTCCTTCGGCCAGACCTACACCGGAGGGCAGTTTCGGTATTAATTATACATAAACCGATCCTGTTTGGTTCGGTTATGTAATGTTTTTTTTTTCCGGTTCCAAGTTGGGGACTCTTTTTTGGTTAACCAATTGAGATTGGGACTGATAGTGATATGTAGCGAATATGTGTGGGAACGAGAAAGAGAGATTTATAATTCTCGTTTTAATAGTATAAGAAAAATAAAAGTGATGTTATGTATTTGCTTTAATTTTATTTTTTTTTAAATGTATTTGCTTTAACTAATTTGTGTTATGGAAACATGGAATTTGTTTTTCTGCCAACTAACTCTCCTTCTTTAATTACCAGAAAAAAAAAATATGGCAACAAGTCATTGGTTTAAAAAAAGTGGCAGAAATTTTTGTAAGAAGCAAAATATAAAAATATAATCTATTAAACCTCCAATTCGGATTCAAATATGGGATGATAGAACAAACACTAAGCAAGATCAAATAAAAGAAGAAATAAATCTCTATTCTCTAAAGGCTTATTGAAACTGGACCGGACCCTATCAAGCTTACTAAAGGACCTATTTCTCAGTCTACAAATAAAACCACTGATTCAAAGAAAAAAACAAAAGATATGTTTGACAGATCCAGCTTGGCTCGACCCTAGCAAGATCTCTAAATGTTTAATCAAAATAGGTCCATGTATGGTCTGTCCCTTCTTGTCCTTGCGGACTTGCGGTCCAGCGAACCAGTCTACAATAAACCGCCAGCCAAAAAAATTAATTGGTAATATGGTATCTTTGATAGATCCAACCGGATCCAAACTGGTTTAGTCTTATGTAAGCCATCATTGACTTTGATATATATAAATGGGTCTAAAACCATTGGGCCAAAAAACCTTGAAACATTATGCAGCATAATTTATGCTTCCTTTATCTTGAATAATGTTGCTTATGCCACTATGAGCTTAAGTCTTAAGTCATAGGCATATTTATTTATCTTATATAAGAATTGCATCTAGAAATGGGTATACATATTTTTGGTCTTATATACCTACATTTATACATATACAAGGAAATGGTATATTTTAGAAAGGATGGTAAAGCGTGGGGAGAAGAATATAAGGTGACAAATATTCAAACTAAGTTAAAGTAAAAATATGATGTCAGAGAACTGAAACTGTTTCTTAACAGAGCAACCATGAAAGATGTATGCGTGGGGTTTCTTTCTATTTCTAGTTATACTCTCTCTCCTCATACCTGTTCTTCTCTGTCTTCAGGTTTCCATTTTTGGTAATGAAAAAGATTACATACGATAACATAGCCATCACCGAATCCAAACATCACATGCCTCTCTATATGTATGTGTCTCTCGTGTGTGTATATATGAGACATTGGTTGTAGGAGAGACCAACGTGAAGATGGATTTTTCATGTTTCCAAGAATACCCTTTTGGTCTCCAGTGCAGAGGAACATTTAATGGGCTTGGAGAAAACAATGCAGTGTCTGAAACTGTAGAAGAGTTCTGTAATAAAAGAAGGATGCAGAAGAAGAGTGATGATTTGAAGAAGAAGAAGAAACAGAGCAGTTCTAGGGTTTGTAGTAGAGGACATTGGAGGATTTCTGAGGATTCTCTGCTTATGGAGCTCGTTGCAGTTTACGGTCCTCAAAACTGGAACCACATTGCAGAGAATATGCAAGGAAGAACAGGTATCAAAAGTTGAAATCTTTTATCTTTCCTATGCTAATTCAAGAAAATGTGAAGCTTACAATGTGTGTTTACTTGCTTCTTTGGGTTTGTTTAAAGGAAAGAGTTGCAGATTGAGGTGGTTCAACCAGTTAGATCCGAGGATTAACAAGAGAGCTTTCAGTGATGAGGAAGAAGAGAGACTACTTGCAGCTCACAGAGCATTTGGTAACAAATGGGCTATGATTGCGAAGCTTTTCAATGGAAGAACAGACAATGCCTTAAAGAATCACTGGCATGTCCTCATGGCAAGAAAGTTAAGGCAGCAATCAAGTTCTTACGTCCAAAGATTCAATGGGTCTACTCATAAACCGAACACAGATCACAAAATCTTCAATCTTTCTCCTGGTTTGTGTCTTCTTACCCTATCTAGTTCTTGATACATATACAATGAGTTTACTCTGTTATTGGAGTCAAGTCATCATACTGAATCTCTTGCTTTTTCCTATTGTAATGCAATACTTTCAATATTTATCACTCAGGAGCAATGAACTTATGGCAACATGTCAACTGGGCTCAAAATTAATCAGATTGCAAGTTTTTAGGGAGATTCTATTGACGTTGGTGAGTCTTTAAGTTTCATGGTTCTGTGTGATTTCCAGGTAATGTAGATGATGAAGATGTGAATCTAAAAAAGTGCAGCTGGAAAATGCTAAAAGAGGGAACTAACCTGAAAGCTCAGTATCTCCAAGAAGAATATTGTTCTTCGCGCATGCCGATGCAGGGTCCACATCATCACTACTCAACCTTCCCTGCAGATTCCTTGGCACTGACACTGCATGTCTCCATCCAGGAACCATCATCATCATCATCATCATCATCAACTGCAGAAGATACAATGGTGACCAGATATTTTGAGACCATTAAACGTCCAGCATTTATAGATTTTCTTGGAGTAGGCCACTAAAGCTCCAACATGTAGAGTGGGAACTAATCAAGAAATTGATTACTCCTGTCATTATTAGCAAAGTCACTGTCTTTAGTTAGCCATTAACATGACAAGCTAAGCTATCAAGTGTCTTCTTTTTTCTTTCTCCATGTGCTATTATTTATCGAATTTCTGATTCAAAATTTCAAAACAGTATTACAAAATCAAACACCAGCACAAATTTATCTTAAGAATTCTGAGTTAGACCATGTACTAAATTCAAGTGGCTCTAACCCGATGTAAAGAATCAAGGAGCAAGTAAACTATAGCAGTTTTGCATTCCACATGAGCAATAATTTCATTCATTCTGAGTAGTGCCAGCCATTGCTTCTTCGAGTTCCTCCATTGTAAGAAGCCTCGTGGTAGTTAAATGTTCTCCTTTTGCATAGGAATCAATATCCTCAAGGTTCACTTCCTTCAATGTGAATTGGTTTCTTACAGCCTTTACTGTCCTCTCAACAAAATCAGATCTTTTGATGTAATCCTTCATTCTACACACGAAATCTGTGTGATCTCTTTCCTGCAATGTACCAAACCGTTGGAATACATAACTAACTTCCATGAATCAAAGAGTTTTGGATCAAGCAAAATCAATTTGAAGACATTTAGATGAAGATGAAATAAGGATCATACCAAACGATACTGTGGCACTCTCGAAGGCAGCTTAAGGTAAGCCATGTTTCTCACATTGTAGTCCCATAGAAATGACGTATGATGTATCCATCTATTCCTAACTATTGATTGAGCATTTCCACCAAATTTTCGATCACCAAAAACATAGTCTGAAAATTCGAAATACAAGAAAGAGCAAACATGAAACCTTTTTCATTGTGAACGAAGAAGAAGCCATACTAACTAACTAGACATCTAAAAGAGTTTTATTCACACACACCGTTCTCACGTAGTTGGAAACCATTAATACCCTCAAACACTTCACTATACAACAAACCGCTCCACGCCATGACAGAACGAGGATAAGGCTGGACACTTGGAACATCATCCTTGTTACAAATCAAACTCACAAACAAAGTACTCTTGTCCACAATCACAGTTCCTCCTCCCGTAAATCTTTTAATCACCGGTATACGATCTTCCATAACAGGTCCAAGCTCAATAAGTTGACAAGGCTTCCTGTAACGAGACATGCTCAAAAGTTAACATGTTTAAAAATGATTTCCAATAGAATGAGGAAAAAATTGGAATCATCAAGTGTTTACCCAGACATTCCCATGACAATGGTAGGGACATTGGTTCCATCATTAACAATACACCAATTATCAGAAGATGTTCTAAGAAGCCTTTCTTCCAACTGCAGTTGCTTCAAAATTGGAGTACCTTTAAGTCTAATGAGATTCATCAATGGAAGCCCCAAATCCTTAGCTCTACTTAAACTCATCTTAGCTTTACCTATGAGATACAAGAGCCATAATCAAAACAGAGATTTTTCAATTTCTTCAAATAAATCAAACGTGAATCTCTTAACATAGTATAGAGAAGTTATTTTAAAACACAGAAAGATCAAGAAAGGTATCTAATTTCGATTAAGGGTTATCAAATCTCTATTCAAATAAGAAGGGAAGTTTACCTAAAATCGGATCCAGGTGACGGCCGTTTGGTCGGCGATCTCCGACTTCAATGGAACGGCGTCCGGGAGAATTCTGAATACAGCTGGCGAAGGCTCTAGCTTGACTAGAAGCTTTAAGGGTTAATTATGCCTCTTTACATTAAAAATCCAGAAAAAACCTTATTCGCGCAACGTGTTTGATTAAATGCCGCAATGAGATATGTTTTTTTTTTTTTACGTTCTGGATTTATGAATTGATACATACCCAGTTTAGGAATGAAACATCTATGGCTTAGAGAATTAATTATCTGATTAATCTCGGCGTAAATCACACGAAAATACTATGTGCGTGGAAAGTGTTACGATTAAATGCCGCAAAGAGATGTTTTTTATTTTTTTGAAGTTAAGTTTGATTAATATTTTTAACAAACATGTTTAACTTTCACAATCTCATCTCAAGAAGCAGAAAAATGACAATAATAAAAGAATAAATTTCATTGCTAAATCTTTGATTCAATAGAAGCTTGTTCTCTCCATGAATTTAACAAATTCGTAAAAATCGATTCTTTCGTCTTTGTTTTCATCTAATGACCTAATCATTACCAAACAATTCTCTAAGTAAGATCCTTCTTTAAATCCTAAGATTGTCAAAACTCTTTGTAACTCTGCAGCATCGATGAACCCATCTTTGTTTTCATCAAACACATCAAAAGCTTGCTTCACTTCTTCTAAACTCGCTTCTTTCTCTTCGAACAAACTCGAAACTTCTTTGTCACTGTACCGTTCTTGAAGCTCATCACCGTTGGAAAAAAGTCCTAGACTTCTCATAACCATCTCTGCGTCTTCTCTACAAAGATCATCATCATCATCATCATCTTCCTGTTCTATGTGTTTGAACATACTCTCTTGTTGATCTTTTTTGTTCGTTTTGTTGAAAACACGTTGATGATGTTGAAGCAGGGGAAATAATCTGGATAAAAAGATGCGTGTAGCAGAAACCCATCTGCAAAAACTTATGAGGAACAAGTTGAACAGAGCAAACAAAGGAAGAAAAGAAGAAGATTGTTTGTATCCCGACAAGAAACTCTTCGACTCCATAGTTATGTTATGTATTATTGAATGAAGTATGAAAAACTTCTTAGAGGAGATATAGAATCTGTGTGTAAACGTTAAATATATATATACAGGATTGAGTTTTAAAGTGTTGGTGCAAGGAAAGCGGTAGGGCAAGTAGAGACAAAGACAAAGTCCATACTTGAAAAGAAAAAGGAAATAGGAAGTTTCGTTAGTTTCTTCTTAACATTGTTGGAATTGTTAGGATAGTTTTGGTCTTATTTAGAGGAAAGTTCGGTCGGCTTGACCTTTTTATTTTCCTAATTAATTCTATTTTTAAGTTTTCTCATATCACACATATTAAAAAGTTGATAGTAATAAATATTAATTTTGTATGATTTACAATATTCTATAATTTTAAACCAATAACATTCAATTATTTTTTCGAAGTTTAAAATTCATCATCAGTAATTAATAAAGATACATAGAAAACTTAAAAAATTTGTATTAATTCATCATAAGTACATATGTTTTTGAAACAATGTTTTTTCTAAAATTTGTATTCATCAGGAACAGAAAGAGTATTAATTAAGATAAATTTGTATGTTTCCGTTGGTTAAATTTGGATATATATATAAGTGTGTTAATTTATCTAGACTTTTTGTATATTTAGAATTCAAATATCATATTAATTAAATGAAAACTCGAGAGACAAGACTTTGAATGTACTGAAGACTTTTTCTTTGAATGTAGTGCTAACATTTATTTCAATCCTAATTTGACTGGGCATCTAGTTTATATAATAATAATTATTATTTCAAGAAATGTTTTATACTATTTTCTTTTTATCGTATTTTTTTTTTGTAAAATATGTTTTATAAATGTAATTGAAAAGTTGCGTCTAGTTATTGTGATCATTTTTATGATAAAAAGTATGATAACGTATTAAAGATCTTGTAATATATGCTTTAGGACGTCATCACTAATAATTTTTAGATATTTAATTTTAATAAAATATTTTTGTTCATAAAATATATGTATAAATTTGTTTTGTGAACATATGTGAATCCAAAATAAAGAAAATAAATACTAATAACATTTTCTCGAATTGAAATTTACTTATAAAATAATAAAGACGTACACTATTTTAAATGGTAAAAAAATAAAATAAAATAGTGAGTAAGATCTTTAGCTAAGCATTGCAGTATGGTTCCAAATTTTCCCTATCATATTTACATACAAAAATAATAATGAAAGTTGATTGTAGGCTTGTGAATGGTGGATAGGGATGGTGTGTCAATGGTGGATGGGGGTGGGTTTGTAGAAGGTGGATGTTTAGATCATATATGATGGATGGTGGATTTTGTGAACAATGTATTAAGATCATTTGCTGAGTATTGCAATATGGTTCCAAATTTTCCTAGTATATATCCATAAGAAAATAATGAAGGTTGATTGCGGGCTTTTGAATGGTGGGTAGGGATGGTGTGACAATGGTGGATAGGATGTGTGTTTGTGGAAGGTGGATGTTTAGATCATTATATGATGGATGGTGGATTTTGTGAACTATGCATTAAGATCTTTAGCTGAGTATTGCAATATGCTTCCAAATTTTCTCTAGTATTTATTCATAAAATAAAATAATGAAAGTTGATTGTGGGCTTGTGAATGGTGGATAGGAATGGTGTGTCAATGGTTGATGCGGATGGGTGTGTGGAAGGTGGATGTTTAGATCATATATAATGGATGGTACGTAGATTTTGTGAACTATGCATTAAAGTTTATTGTGGACGAAAAAATGTACGGTAGGATTCCTTTATTATTAAATTTATGAAATTTTGAATGTATGTGGCAAGACATGTGGTGCTTGAATATCAAATACAAGTCGATCAACTTTTTAGTAGATAAAGTATACTTCTATAACTACCAAATTAATAATAATTATTTATTACAACATAAATAATAATTTATTTAGTATTATGATCAATATTGATCACCATATTAATTGTAAATTATATGACTATCAATTAGAGTTACTGCGTATATTCTCTATAGAAGGTTTGAGGTTTTAGTCTTGTATCTATTTATACTTTGTAATTCTCATTCTCTTAATTCAATACAATTATACTATTCGCATCACCATCACCAAAGCTCTAGTCATTTATTGTGACAATATAGTGGCGACCTATCTATGTGCCACTCCGGTTATTCAGTCTTTCTAAGCATGTTGCCATTACTACCATTTCATTCGTGGTTTCGTCCAAACAGATTCGTTTTGTGTGGCACAGGTTTCATCCCATGATCAACTCGCTGATGGCCTTACCAAACCACTTCCTCGGTCCAGATTCAACCCAATGCGGAGCAAGATTGGACTTCACTACAATTGTCCATCTTGAAGGAGCGTATTAGGATCAATATTGATATCCACATTAATTGTAAATTACATGACTATCAATTAGAGTTATTGCGTATATTATCTATAAAAGGTTCTAGGTCTTAGTATTGTATCTATTTGTACTATGTAATTTTTATTCTCTCAATTCAATACAATTATAATATTGTCTATATTTAATATATTTTATTGGTTAATTTAAGTTTTATATGATAACAAATATACAATTTTTTGAGACAGAATATTGCCGCTGAGCATATAGTAGATGATTCGGCCACGTAATGAAGGATTTGTCGCCTTTCGTATATCGCCTTTTTGTCACAATGCTTTATGAGAAGATAAAAACATGTGTTATCAATGTGATGGTTGAGAATTCTTGAACATTCTAGTTAGAGAACGTCAATGTGATGGTTGAGGAGTCATGCTTTACGGGAAAAGATGCGGTGGTTCAATTTTGGGATTTGTTAAGAAAGATGTAAACCCTAGCTAATCTGATGTTGTGGATGTAAAGGGCGAGGCCTTTGGAAATCTCTGAATGGCGAGTTCAATAATGGTCATCTAATCACGAGAGTTAACAAATAGATAAAACACAAAAACAAAGAGTCGGAAAAGGTTACCGTTATGGGCGATTTTGAAACGAACTGTTTGAAGTTATTTTTCAGATTTTCTTTGCTCTCATGGAGGGTGGTTAACAATGTTTACGGTGGTGGTGGGGTGGTTTTGCAAGGCCATCTCCACTTTACTTTGGTTATACCCATGATGGGATCCACATCTCATGGTGATGCGTTTTAGTTTGCGATTGTGACGATTTTAGACAAGTATAAAAAGAAAACGCCCCAATCGTTTACAAATTTGCTTCCATCCTCCTTTTTCTTCTAATGATACTCTGTTTTCTCTCTGTCTCTCCCTTCTCTTTTCTCTAACGGATGAAAACATAAGGAAAGCAATTCAAGAACTCGATCTTGGTTGCGACAATCCACCAATCTCTCTCTCATTTTCTGTTATGAATCAGGCAATTGAAGAGAATAGGTTTATTCTTGTTGGACATCCTACTGTCCCAAGGTGGCAGAATTTGAGAGCTATCATTGCTATTTTGCCTAGGATATGGGGACAAGAGGGCATTGTTCGAGGTCGTATAGTGGAGGGGCGTCAATTTCAGTTTGTGTTTCCATCGGAGGAGGCGATGGACATGGTTGTTCGTCGTGGTCCCTAGGCATATGCAGATCGAATGCTCATCTTGGAGAAATGGACTCCTTATTTGAACCCTTTAGCGATCAATTGCATCTCGTTTTGGATTCAATTGAGGGGAATCCCCTTTCAATTTCTTAATCTGGGAGTATTATAATGCCATGGATTCTCCTCGTGTTGCCTTTGTTTGAATGTGAATCAATTGGAATGTTGACCATCCACTCAAGTTCCAACTTCATTTCTAGTTTCTTCAGGGTGTGAATACTTTGTTGCGGTTTACCTACGAGCGCTTGAGGGGGTTTTGTCAAGCTTGTGGTATGATCACTCATGAGTCAGGTTCATGTCTTCAAACCGATGTCAGTGTTGATCGTGATTCTGATGAAGTGGAACAAGACAGTCCGGTTGCAACAGGACAATTCCGTCACGCCATCATTCTCTCTGAAACTGGTGAAGCAACGCCTTCTCATGATGATGCAGGCCGTGACGTCTCTGTGGAGGATTCTGGTAATAACAATTTGTCTGATCTTGATCCAAATCATGACTCCCTTGCTGTTTATGCTCACTCAACAGGTTCTGATAGCTCCCCGATTCCAAGGCTGCCAACTTCGATTCATTCTCGGCTTCAAGTAGGTGACGCGAATGAGACGTCCGTCGGCCCGGTTATGAATGATCATGGTAAGAGAGACCTGGCGATGGACACATTAGAGCAGCCAAGAACAACAAAACTCACCATATGTGGAAGAGCTGAGAGCAGTGTGTTCGCTTCAAAGGGTTGGGCACAAGTCAAGTACTTGCTAATTTCAAGATACTTGTGACCCGGCTTGACTTGTAAAAGTAATTAATTTTTTGGCTTGTTACTTGACTTGTCCAAAACAAGTACTTGTTAGATCAAGTACTCGTCCAAAATTTAATTACTTGCAAATTACTTGACCCGCCTTGTTACTTGATAAATTCAAGTAGTTGTTATTTAAATCTAAAAATTTAAATATAAAAAATCTATTTTATACAAAATTTCAAAGATTACTAAGTTGTTTTGGTCACCTTTATTAGAAAAATCAAAATTATAAAAACTCATAATAATTTAAACTATTAATCTATTATAAAAATTCAAGCATTAATATTTTAGTAACAAGTAACTACAAACAAGTATCAAGTAATGGGTATCAACTAACGAGTATCAAGTAATTTTTAGCGAGTAACAAGTAATGAGACAAGTAGTATAACTTTTTTGCTAGACTTGTTACTTGACTTGGACTTGCAAGTAATCTAATTTGTTGGCTTGTTACTCGACTTGCATGAAGCAAGTACTTGTTTTTTCAAGGCGAGTACGAGGCAAGTAACGAGTAATTATGTCCAACCCTACAACTTCAATCATTAATGACTTGCTTAGAAGCGCGGTGGGCCCTAAACCACCAAATCCGACATGAAGACAATATGCTGGAACGGTCAAGGTCTAGGCAATGAATTGATAGTTCGACGCCTTAAGGAGATCAACCGTAGGTTTCTCCCGGACATCATTTGCCTATCCGAAACGAAGCAACATAATGACTATGGTCGTGACAAATGTGGGGAGTTGGGGTTTAGTAACTATGTTTTAGTTCCGCCGATTGACTTAAGTGGTGGTTAAGTTGTTATTTGGAAGAAGTCAGTTCATTTGGTTTTCTATTATCAGTCTCCAAATCTTGTAGATTGCTTTGTTGAATTTAATGGAATGGGTTTTTATTTGTTGTTTGTGTATGGTCACCCTAACCCAAGTTACTGAAATCACCTTTGGGAAAGATTAGAACGTACTTCTTTAAATTGCAAGGACCAACTTTGGTTTATATTAGGGAACTTCAATGATCTCTTGGGAAATCATCATAAAAAAAGAGGAAGAATAAGGCCTGAATCTTCTTTTCAAGGGATGCGACAAATGGTTCGTCTATGTGATTTTACAGATTTGTAATCAAAATGAGACAAATTTTCTTGGGCGGGTAAAAGAGGCTCTCACAATGTTTCTTGTTGTCTTGACCATACCATGGACAATAATGCTTGGCACAATATGTTTCAGTTTTCTGAAACTGAATTTTTAAAATATGGAGAGTCTGACCATCGCCCTTTGGTTACATGTTGTTCAGCCCCGGAAAATCATTATCGTGGTAGTTTTAGATATGATTTTCGTCTTCTTCACAATGAGGGTTTTAAGCATTCGGTTCTAGATGGTTGGCATAAGCCTGGTATTTAATTTAAAGGTTTAATATCTTGGTTATCATCTTCTCGGCATCACATCTCACAATGGAAGTTGCACCATAAGACAAATGCTGAAGAAAGGATTATATCGATTCGATATGCTCTTGATAGAAGTGTTGCTTCTGGTTCTTTAAATCTGATGGAGAAAGCTAAGTTAAAAGTGGAGCTTAATCAAGCTTATATTGATGAGGAGATGTTTCGGAAGTTGAAAAACAGAATTATGTGGTTAAAAGCAGGGATCAAAATACAAGATTTTTTCACACTGTTGCTAAAACCAAACAAGCTCGTAATCAAACTGTTTCTATCCTAGATAAAACAGGAGTATCTAGGCGAGGAACTAAAAATATAGCTGAGGTTGCGGTTGATTATTTTAATGATCTTTATACCTCTAATCCGGCTCATATGGATGACTATCTTGGTACTTTCTTATAGGTTAGAGTAAAGCCAGGAGAAAGTGCGTTCGCTTTTTATACTGCTGAAAACAAAAGTTCAGCTCCAATAACCGGAGTCTCTACATACAATGTCACTCCCATGAAGGTATGTATTAGCCTCCGCAGTACCCTATCAACTTCCCTTGAAACATCTGTTGATCGATTCTTTAACTCTTGTATTGGTTTTCTCAGGCAGGAGTTTTTTTCAACAAGATACAATGTTTTTGCTTTGAAGCTTTCCGACCTAGAGTAGCATGAAGGATATTTTTATTTGGAAATACCGACCTTGAAGAACCATAGCTATTAAACTATCTGGTTTCTGCAAAATTCTCCAAATTTGTTATCCAAGCAAAGTGAAGTTAAATTGTTCTAAATCTCGGAAACCCAGACCCCCTTCTCTTTTAGGCAGACACAATATGTTCCAAGCATACCAATGCATACCCTTTTTTATCATCACCAGAGCTCCACCAAAACCGACTCAAAATACCAGTGATTTCTTCAAAATATCCTTGGGAATTTTAAAAATATTCATGGAATAAATCAGCATAGCAAAGACCACCACTTTTAGCAAAACCTCTTTACCTCCTGGGGATAAATACCTCTTACTCCACCCTTGAGTTCGTTCTTTAACCTTATCCACTATGTAATGAAACATTTTTGATTTTCCCGACCAAACTGCTCCGGCAGATCCAAATATTTACCTCTACCTCCTTCATTATGAATTCCCAGAGTATGGCGCATTATTTTCTGAACATCGTGTTTTACTTTACTTCCAAAGGTGATAGAAGATTTTCTCAAATTTACTGCATGCCCCGATCTTCTCATAAAGTGAGAATATTTTCTAAATGTTTCTACAAGACTTATTATTTGCCAGCATAAAGAACAGGGAGTCGTCAGCGAACAACAAATAATTAATAGCCGGGCTCCGGTTACTAATTTTAATTCTTTGGATAAGTCTTTTACTAGCTGCTTTATGCATCAAATGAGAAAGAACATTAGCACAAAGAATTAATAGATAAAGAGATAAAGGATCACCTTGTAAAATTCCGCGTTGAGGGTGGACAGACCCATGAGCCGACCCGTTGATTAGAACTGAAAAACTCACCGTGGACACACAAGACGTAATCCATTTAATATCAAATCTCACATGCTTCATAGTTTACTCCAAAAAACCCCCCCATTCCAGCCTATCATAAGATTTGGTTATATCCGTTTTTTAAGGCCATATAAGAAGTCGCCTGCCGTTTCCAAACCTTAAGAGCATGAAACACCTCTTGAACAACAGTAGTATTATCATAATAACTCTGCCAAGAATGAAAACTGCTTGATTTTCTGAAATGATTCCTGAGAGATGAGGCTTTAGACGGTTGACAAGAATTTTTGAAATGATTTTGTAACTAAAATTGCACAAAGCTATAAGCCTAAAATCCGATATGATAGTAGGCGCATCTATCTTTGGTATTAAACAAAGGTATGTGCGATTATGCTCCTGATCAAGAACGCCTCTCTCAAAAAAATCCTTAATCTCTTGAATGACTTTAGAACTTATATCTTCCCGAAATCGATGATAAAAACTCCCTGAAAACTATATGGACCCAGAGCACGATGTGGGCTAATATGAAAAACCGCTGATTAAATTTCTTCATTTGTAACCGTCCGAGTTATATCAGCATTAATGTCATTTGTGACCGTAGATTGGGAATGGAAAAACTACCAATGTTTGGTCTGACGCCTGGCTCCCTACTCATCCGCCTCGACCGCCAATTAAAAGGAACATTGATATTCAAGATTTCAGGGTGTGTGACTGGTTCAATGAAGGAAGAACATATTGGGATGTGAATAAGATCCAAGCCAGTGTAATTTCGGAGGATGTGCCGATTATTTTGTCTATCAAGATTTTTAACAAAGCTGAAGTTGATTTACTAGGATGACACTATACGACATATGATATTTATACTGTTAAATCGGCTTACTAGCTGGCTACTAATCTTCCTAATGCTGTTTTTATTCAACCCCCACCAAGAAATATTACTGCCAAACAGGCTATTTGGAAACTTAAAACAGCTCCGAAATTAAATCATTTCCTGTGGCGCTTACTTTCACGAGCTTTGCCCATTGGTGAAAATTTGAGGGTACGTCATATATCACAAAACTCGATATGTCAATGTTGTTGTGTGAGTGAAAAATCAGCGAAGCATTTGTTTTTTGATTGTTCTATGCGAACATATTTGGAGATAAAATTAATCTTGAAGATAAAATTAAGAAAGTTTGCTATATGAATACCTCGACTAGAACTCCTCATCTTAAGCAGCTTTTTTTTTATGGATTCTCTGGCGAATTTGGAAAAGTAGGAATATTTGGTTTATCAACGGGAGCATATATAACATGGTTAAAGACTCTTAAGCTGGCAAAAATGGATGTGAATGAATGGTTGCTATCTTATGGTTATTCTAACAGTTTAACTTCGGACATCAATACTCCTTTCTCTGCTTCTCCTATTCATTATTGGGAGCTGGCCAATCAATAGGAAGATGTACAAGATCTCCACTTGAATCAGAATTTCAAGCTCTTATCATAGCCATGCAGCATTGTTGGACAAAAGGTTATAACCGAGTTTGTTTTGAAAGAGATAATAAAGTCTTCTTCGAGATAATAAATGGTAAAGCGCTTAATTTTGATCTTTATAATTGGTTGCGAGAGGTTCGTCATTGGCAACGGAAATTTGAAGACTGCATGTTTATTTGGATACGAAGGGAGAGTAATATGCCGAAAGATATTCTAGCTAAAAGAAGTATATCGAATCAATTATGTTTTTCTATCATTATTATGTTCCAGGTGTAATATCTACTGCTCTACATTGTGACTACATTTCTCGTTCATAATCTAATAAAGCTGTTGTTTAAAAAAAAAACACAAAAACTGTAAGATCACTGAAAGTGCTCTCTCATTCTTTCAGTCTGTTCGCTTCTCTCTTTTTGGAGTAAGGTCTAAACACTCTCTAGTGGGAGTAATAAGAGGTTTTTACATGCTGGTCAGATGTTTTTAAATGTCCCACGCAAACAAAAAAATAGAAAAATAATTTCTATTCTATATAAAAAATAATAATAATATAACAATTCACAAAAGTTACCAAATCCATAAACAGTTTGTCAAAAAAAAAAATCTAAAATTATATTCTTGAAAAAAGTTGTCGTCGATTCAGTTTTATTAAAAAATAAAAAATTTCATTAGTAAAATCATTAACAATGCACATTTTTTAACTTAATAAATATTTTGTTGACTTAAAACCCACGAACATGGATGTAAAAAAACCAACGAAAATTGAACATTATAAGAACATCTTATAATTTTATTATTTACATAATTAAATCCGAAAATGATTTGCCTAAAAAATGCTTTCGAAAATTAAATGTTCTAACTCATTGTTTGGATAGCTTGTGATATATGCCAAACCGGTGTATTTATCTGAAAATCGGATTTTACGTACGTGTATTAGGTCTGCCTAGGACGTAATAGATTAAGTACGACTCTTTTTCGGTGTAGTGAAGTGATCACGTAATAGGCTGGAAAGTGATTCGCTTGCCAGAAATATTGTGAGGTGGCTTAGAAGTATTGCTCATGCAGCCGGAAAATCACTCATACTGGTAACCTCTTTTTTCATTTTTTTCTTATATTGAATTAAATAATCGACTATATATATATGGAGATGACATACAAGTAAATAGTTTACTGATTAAATGGTAGTTTCTATCTATACCACTTTAAACTTTTATACAAATATAAAATTTATAGATAAAATTAAAAAATAAGATCTTGATAGCTAGATACTTAAAGGGATTTTAATGCAAAAACTCTTCGCTAATCCATTTTAAAGCCCTCAACTAAATTACTAACAAAATCATTTTCTCAATTAAGAGATTTTAATGAAAAATCATTCAAGTAATGTTAGGTCCAGTTTAAAACTATTGATGAAAAAGTCCTTCAAATATTGTTTGGAAAATTTTAAGCCCCTCAACTAAAGATCTATTAGCAAAAAAACTCGTTCGTCTATGGTACCATCAAAATACTAAACAGCTGTCATCAAATTGATATTCTTATATTTTTATTTATAAAAAAACGATGTCTATTTTTATTAGATGTAAGAGAATGCATTGTTTGTTTAAATATAAAAAATGTGATGCAATCGATTGAGAATCTCAAACGATCAACCAATATAACTAAGATATGGCATTATACACTACTTAAAACAATGGAAAAAAACCTTCTCTATTTCATAGGATTTTGAAAAATTTGAATTGATATTAGCGACTTTTGAAAATTCATATTTTTTAGCAAACATCACTTTGTTTTAAGTCTAAAGAAAATACATATATATCGTTTTTTTCCAAGCACTAACACCAAGTATCGAGTAAACAAGATATGTTTAACAGAATTATAAATGAAGGGGCTTTTCAAATAAAATCTCTTACTTAAGAATTTTTTTCAATTAATAATTTTGTTGATGAGTTTTAAATGGATAGAGTAACACTTGAGAGGTTTCTTCATTAAAATCTCTTATTTAAAGTTTGCTTTTATTAATAATTTAGTTCAAAATTTATAATGGACTAGATGTTAGCCCACGCGATGCGTGGGTTGTTCCATAATGGTTTTTATGACTTTTTTTTAAAAAATAAGAAAAATAACATATTGTTTTTCTATTGATGGATTCAAAGAAAGACTTTTTTAGAAAATTAGATCTCAAAACAATTATATGGCAATGATGCCAAATAAAAACAAATATAAAAACAACTATAGAATAAAACTTTTAAAAATAGTACAAAAAATTATTACAAAATTGGTAGGATATAGTAATACAAGTAATAGTTAAAATCTAAACATTTTTCGTAATATGAGTGAACCTATGTTGATCATGTTTTACAGAGGTTGAGAGTTGAGTTTTGTTGTACCAAATGATCAACATAGTTTAAAAGAGTTTTTGTCAATTTCATTGCAAACGTATGATTGTAGTATAGTAAAACTGTATCGAATAAAATTATCAAAAATTTTGTAGTAAAAAGAATATATCCTCATTTCAAAATTTAAAGCAATATAATTAGAGGATATATATAACTAAAAAATAATAAAAAATATTAAAAATGAATTGGAAAATTTTTATCTAGATAAAATATTACGAACCCATTATTGTCATACATATCATCATATCCCCACCATTTTTTCGAGATTATTCAAAATATTTGCCTTAAATTTGCCACCATTTTAACTTTATAAACTTTGTGCTTTACCAGTTTTCTTTCTTACCGATCCTAGCTTGCTTTTGCAATTAACTTTACTTCCCATAATCCACTCCTTGTTTCATATATATGTAATGATTTAAAGTGCATTTGATGCTTACATGTCTTCATTTCTAGTTCTGCCACATCGTGAGGAATCTAATTCATCTTTGAAAATATTTTTTTGGAGGAATCCCGGGAAAATGCAAAAAAAAAACCTCGATTACATTTAGAACAAAACAAAAAAAAGGGGGGAATTGCTAAAACTAAACTCAAAATTGAGTTTGAATGCAAAACAAGACCCCAAATTGAAACAAATGGAAAACTAAACTAAAAGAGTAGGAAAATTACATTACCCCCTTATTTGCAAACAAAAAAAACATAAACCGCAATTACAGTTCTAACATCCGCGCGACGTAGACTTCATGGACAAAATATACTATGAGACTTCGTCCATGACATCCATGAAGTCTGAACCGTAATTAAACCTTAGATTTAAATCAAGAAAATAATAAAAAATAATTTCAATGCAAATTTTTCTAAAAAAATAAGATTACCCAAATATGAACTTTATAAATTAAAATTTCATAAATTTTCATAAAATTAAAGCATATAAGGTTGATTATGTTTTTGAAAACCATAAACAGTCACAGAGATGGAATCCTTGTTGTTGATCTTTGGCAGTCTTAAAACAAAATCCATAGAGATATCTACCTAAGGTAGGTTAGGAATAGGCAAAGGCATATATAAACCATGTGGATGTGACCAGGATTTTGCCTTTAGGCAAGTGATGCACTTAGCACATAATCTCTCTACATCTCTCTTCATGCGCGGCCAAAAGAAATGCTCCATAAGAACACTCAGTGTCTTGTCTCGGCCAAAATGTCCCATAAGCCCACCTCCATGTGTTTCTCCAATTATCAGCTCTCTCATAGACCCTTGTGGAATGCAAAGCCTTTTATCCTTGAACAAGAATCCATTATGCTGATAGAATGCTCCATAGGCGGCTTGGTTGGTTTCTTTGAATATTTCCTGAAAATCTGGGTCAGTTTCATATAATCTTTAATATGCTCAAATCCCATGATTTTAGCCTCCATGGTACTGATCAAGACGTATCTCCGTGATAAAGCATTAGCTACCACGTTCTCCTTGCCTTTCTTATACTTGATCACATACGGAAAAATCTCCACGAACTTAAGCCATTTTGCATGTCTCTTTTTAAGTGTGGTTTGTCCTCTTAGATGCTTGAGTGTCTCATGATCTGTATAAATAACAAACTCTCTTCACAGTAACTAATGTTGCCAAGTTTCAAGAGACCTTACCAATGCATAGAGTTTCTTATCATATGTTGGATAGTTCAAGGAAGCTCCACTGAGTTTTCACTGAAGTATGCTACTGGTTTTCCTCCTTGAGTTAGGACAGCTCCTATTCCTGTACCAGAAGCATCACATTCAATCTCAAACATATTATAAAAATTAGAAAGTACCAAAACAGGTGCATGTGTGAGGCTGTCTTTAGGCTTGTTGAATGCGTCTTCCTGAGCTTGACCCCATTTGAATTCCACATTCTTTTTGATCACTGAGGTCAATGGTCCAGCGACAGTACTAAAATCCTTCACAAATCTTCTGTAGAAACTAGCCAGACCATGGAAGCTCCTCACATGTCTAATGGTTATTGGTGTAGGCCAGTCTTGAATGGCTTTGTTTTTCTCCTCATCGACCTTTAATCCCTAAGAACTTACAACAAATCCTAGAAAAGTAACTTGATCAGTGCAGAAGGTACATTTCTTAAGATTAGCATAAAGATTTCAACTTTTAGCGTTTCAAGAACCTGCTCAAGATGATATAAGTGATCCTCAAGATTAGAGCTATAAATCAGGATGTCATCGAAAAAAACCACAACAAACTAACAGATGAAAGCCCTTAGGATGTGGTTCATAAGTCTCATGAATGTACTTGGGGCATTTGTGAGTCCAAATGGCATGACCGGCCATTCATACAATCCTTGTTTGGTTTTAAACGATGTCTTCCATTCATCCCCTTCTTTCATTCTTACCTGATGATATCCACTCCTTAGATCGATTTTTGAGAAGAGTGTGGCTCCATTGAGTTCATCTAGCATGTCATCAAGCCTGGGAATTGGATGCCTATATTTGAAAGTGATATTATATTGTTGATAGCTTGGGAATCCACACACATTCTCCAAGTTCCATCTTTCTTTGGCACTAGAAGAACATGAACATCACATGGCACTACAAGAAAACATGCAATTTGTGACCAACAAAACCGTCACAAAGCAGTCGCAAAGTCGCTATTTGCGACTACTTTGCGACCGAAAGCCGTAGTTGCAAATTTTTGGTCGCAAATTACTATAGTCGCAAAACGATCGCAAATATGCTACTATTTAGTGACGACCATAAAGACTCGTATATTAGCAACGTTTTTAAGACAAACGTTTAGAGTCGCACTTTAAGACTAAATAGGGACTACCTTTATTTTGCGACGTTTATGTGACATTTTGTGATAGTCGTATTTTAAGACGAATATAAGACTGAAATTAGCGACTACTATGGGACGATATTTTTTCGTCGTGTTTTGAGACGTGTTTGTGACGATTTTGTTTAGTCTTAATTTGCAACCAATATAAGACATCATTGTTTTGTTCAACATTATTTGTAGTCACAAATAGGTGAGCATTTAGCTACCAATTTGCCACTGTCCTGAATTATTTTTTTTAAAAAAAAATTGAAATGTACATTTACTATTTATGTACCCAAAATTCATTTTTAAAATGCATTTAGCTAAACAATTATCATATATTACATATAACTTCAGTGCCAAAAAACTACCTAAATGTCAAACATAAAACTTCATTACAAAAAGATTTCACTACCTAAATAGTCATAGATGCTAAGATTAAAAATTAGTCCTTAGACAAAGAAGAGAAAGATGTAGAGTTTGAGGCTGGTGAAGTGGATGGTGCCTTGGCAGGTGGAATGGCTGCTGCAGTGACGGGGCTGGCTGCTGCAGTGACTGGGCTGGCTGCTGCTTCTACAGTGACTGTTGGACTGGCTGCTGCTGCGACGGTTATTGGTGTGGTGGCTGGTGCTACTTCTGTGGCTGATGTTTGAGTAGCCAAAAAACTTGCAAAACCAGGATCATTAGTTCTCAAATACGAGACGAGCATCTCCAAGCTTGTAATACAACTTTGGGCAATACGTTGCTCCTCATCACGTTTAGCATTTTCTTCCTCTACTTCAGCGAGCTTACGACGAGTAGCTTGAAGTTGTTCTTGAATCTCTACGAAAGATGACGAAGAACTTGTATCAAATTCTTTTCTCTTCTTCCCAATGCTGATTGTCTCTACAAGACTTCTAATGTACTCAAAATTAATACCCTAAAGTATCTAAGCAGTCGCTGTAATATTCTAGGGGTCGAACCACAAAGACTCAGAGAATCACACAATAGATTTCAAGAATCAAATTACGCTAAGCCAAATCAATCAAGCGAGAATATAAATATGCAGAATTAAAAGATGTAAAATCAATGGAGAGGATATAGGCCTAGGGTATTTCTCAGGAAATTCGAAGGAATGGGCAGACAAATCGATCAACAAGTTTCAGGTTAAGAATGTCTCGAACTCAAATCACAAGATATAATTAACCAACTGTCGTTGCGAAAACTATCTAAGTCTAATCCTAGAATTCCAAATTCCTTTGCAAATCCTAAAGATCTAAACCAGCTTTAATGTCCAAGTTTGATATGTTCACAAAATAATTAAACCAATTCTTTTGCAGATAATTATTTTGCTCACCCTAGGTTCTGTCAGGTTATCAATCTCACTTCCGTGAATAATCAACAATCCTAAAATCTAGATTCCAGATTCGTCAACCTAGAACTAGCTTTGAGAACAACCTATGGTGAAGAACTCAATTGATTATGAACCCTAACAGATCAATCTATCTAACAAGCCATGAAATCCTTAATGAGAAACCCTAAACCTAAAAGGGATCTACTCAGACATGCAGAATGAAGCAAACAACATGATTGAATAGATCATCAAGTAAGAATAAGTAAAATCAAGCATAGAATAAAGCGTAGCCAAACAGTGGCTGAAAACCCTAATTATAGGTCTAAAAACACGTTCTGGGCTTTCTTGTTAATAATAAAGTCTTCTGGGCCAAAAGGCAGATTCTTTTAGTCGTAGAAAGTCGCGTTTTCTCTTTCTGCAGTCGGCATCGATCGATACCACCTGGTATCGGCGTATACCAGGACATTTCTGGTTTTTGCCAGACTGGACTGTCTTCACGAAAACTGGCGTAACTTTTGATCGCACCGTTGGAATGGCTTCAAACCACTTCCAAATGAAGCTAATCATTGATCTATCTCGTGTCCAAATTGGAGCTCAATCCATCGGTGGGAACGTCTTCAACGAATGCCAAAAAGCTCCAGAATGCTCTAAAAACTCCAATTAAGCTCCAAACATGCTAAAACCTGAAAAGACTCTAAAAGACTCCAAAACAATAGAAAGACTCGATAAAGAGGACTTATATCATGGTCTTTAATGGGTAAAACCATGATATATCAACTCCCCCAGACTTATCCTTTGCTTGCCCTCAAGCAAACAGAGAACCAAACCGGAGAAAGAGGTTTGAAAACGCGGAGACTCACCTGTTCCTGAAGCACTGCAATGATCCTTCTTCCTAATATCTTCTCATTACTTTACCAGTCCCAGATCTAACCACCATGTACTTCTCCGTAGACTTTCGTAGTTTTCCAGAACCCACACATAGTATACACACTTCATCCATAAAAACTATCATCGCCTGTTTCATCGTTGTAATCAATATCCAAGAACTTCCAGATTCTTTCCCAAACAATATCATGACAAAAGAAATACCCGAAATTCTCACTCTTTTTTGGTATTTGTTCTCTCCCCCAGACTTATTTTTGATCATTTCTTTCTCTTTTTTTTTTAGCTTGCATCATACACATTAAGGTCTGAGACGCGAGTATTGATGGTCTTTGCCACCGAATCCCCGGTTCTTTCCTCTCTGTGTATCAAAGGTGTAGGCGAACTCGCTTCCAACCTTTGTGTGATCATTCCTTCACAAGTAGAATAATGGGATCGCTGGAATATTTTCTCTAGCCCTCTACTCAGAAGAAAAATCATCTCATCTTTTATGCTCTTATGTAATAACTTATAACAGGGGAAAGAAATACCATCACTTTTAAACACATGGTCTCTTTTGTCAGTATGAGTGAGAATCAAGTTCTAGAAACTAACCACATCGATGAAGTGCAAAAATTAGGCTCAGGTTTTGATAAAATCCACTGGAAACATGTGTTTTTTCTAGTCAACTGGTCAGCCTTTGGTTTTTTCATTAGTCGATCTGAAAACTCGTTCTGTAACAATGAACACTCAGAAGTAAAGTCAGCGCAGTAAGTTCAAAAACAAGATCATAATCTCCAGGACAATTTTGACTCAATAAAACAAATTTTGAACACAAACGACTGACTCTAAGAAAAACAAACACGTTGTCAGCAACTACCTCCCCAGACTTAAACACATTGTCCCCAGTGTTATCTAAGCTAGAGTCAGTAAAAGAAATCAGAAGAACCGAGAGGAATAGTGAAAAACAAACGAGAAGATACCTGTGCGCAGGGTATCGACCGATACCAATGGGTGTCGATCGATACTCGGATCATGAGTCGATGAATTCTCTTTTCTCCTGGTGTCGATCGATACCAATGGGGTATCGATCGATGCTGATCATCTGAAACGTGAAAACATGAAAAATCAAAAACAAAACCGAAAGAGAAAGTAATAGAAAATGGTACCAGTGGGTTGCCTCCCACTAAGCGCTTGTTTAAAGTCATTAGCTTGACGGTGGCGGAACTCAAGTGTCGGTGGCTCGTCAGAAAGATGTTGAGAACTTATTCCCAGGCAAGTCTTACAACCGGACATCACCAGCTTCAGAGTTCTGCTCACATCCTCTCGACAACATCTTTCCTTTCTCTTCAGCTCTGAAGTAAGGAGTACTCTAACCTTAGAGATTGGTTTCGAGGTTCCTTTGCACTTTACCCTATACTCGACCGAATCCGCGGTCATCTCTGAGGGGTGAGATGGACATGGGTAGCGCCCTCAGCTTCTTTGTTCTGCACTTTCCCTGTTGCCCTGCGCGTTTTGATATCCTTCTTTGGTGAAAGAAGGACCATCAAACACATCTGTGACAGTTGGCTTGTCATGAAGTCTGTCCAAAGGATCATCACTAATGTCTCTCCTGTGACAACGTGATGCATGAGACATATGTGGAGGCTCTTCCAGAAGGGATGGCTGTGTAGTAGACCTCTTTGTCAATGTAGGAGAACGAGATTCGCCTACTGGGTGTGTCCATAATAGCACCGGCTGTAGCCATAAATGGCCTCCCAAAATCAGAGGCGTACTAGATCGTGTACTCATCTCCACAACCTGAAAGTCAGTAGGAAGCAGACAATCTCCTACTTTGACGAGTAAATCCCGGATTGTTCCATATGGGAGCGAGGTGGAGGAGTTTGCGAATGTAAGAGACGTCTCAGGGGATCGAATATCAAGCACCCAATCGCTCAGCAACTGCCCTGGACATTACATTAACGCTAGACCCTGAATCAACAAGAGATTCCCCAATTCAACTCCAGAGATGGAGCATGGAACAGAAAATTTCCCTGGGTCTGCTATCTTAGCTAGCTGCTTCAGCGGTGGAGTGCTTCTGGCCTTGATGAAGAGTGCCTTAATCTCTTCCTTAGTCTCCCTGCAATCTCGGAAGTGACTGAGCAGGGCGGTATTCTAAAGCTTCTCTCAAAGGACAGTGCATGTGGAATCCTTCTTACCATCTTCTCGAAAACAAGCAACTTCTCTGCAGTAATAGGGTCTCTTAGGTGTCTAGGTACTATAGGATATGGCACTTGGGTTTGTAGACACGTTCCTCACACTCCTCGTTGTTGTCACAGTTTCTGGCTCAGTGTGCGAGGGGTATCGTCGATACTGCTCATTTGTGTCGTCACTCGGTTTGTGTCGGTCGACATTTGGTCAGTGTCGGTCGATGCTGCGTCGGTGTCGGCCGATGCTGCGTCGGTGTCAGTCGACATTTGGTCATGTGCGTCGATGCTGCGTCGGTGTCGGTCGATGCTGCGTCGGTGTCAGTCGATGCTGCGTCGGTGTCAGTCGATGCTGCGTCGGTGTCGGTTGACGCTGATGTATCATGTTCAAAATCACTCTCCTGTGGTGATCTATTGACGTGTTCATTGTGTGCATGAACCATCTTTTCCCTTTACAGTTGCTGAAGTCTGAGCTATCTGGGGTTTCCAGCATCTTGTGATGGATGCTAAGAGCTTCAATTCTTCCATTCAGATTTGTGTACATGGCACTCATCTCCATTAAAATCAACAGTCATCTTCTGCTGTCCCTCAAGAATCTGTTCTAGCATGGCTTCCATCTTACTGTTTGAGGATTTGGGCGGCGGGGTCTGGTAAGAGGAGTTCCGTAGGTGCGATTGTAGTCACCAAAACCAGCTGGTCTGTTGTTCTGCTGGTATTGAAATCTCTGGCTCTGAAAAATCAGCACCACCAACGTATTAACCCTCTGACCTCATGCTCATCAGCAGTGTGGGCAGCTTCCTGTTGCTTACCCAATAACAGACTGTGAACTGAATCCAACTTAGCATGTACCTCATCTATCTGTAACCGATCAGCATTACCATTCTGCTTCTTCCTCTCGAAATCAGCATTCTTAGTGCTGTTGCTAGATGCCAGATTCTCAATCTAACTCATAAGCATCCTCGGGATATCTCGTGTTGAAAATCCCGTTGCTTGCAGGCATCTAGGGCCATCTGATACCTCCAGCAATCCCTCTGAAGAAGATACCAAGCAATTGAACCTGAGTAAACCATGATGTGGACAGTCTCTCTGATACGACCTGAATCTGATCCAGGCAGCCTTAAATGCCTCCTGTTGCTCCCTGAGTGAATTGGGAGATCTTGTTCTTCAGCTCCTCTGATCTCGCATCATCATAGAAATTGTTCAGGAATGCGTTCTTGGTCTCCTCCCAGGTGGTAAGCGAACCAGGCGGAGATTCTTGAGCCAGTAAGAAGCTTCTCCCCAAGAGAGTATGGGAAAAGCTTGCAGAGAAGGTAATCATAGGACATCCATTAATCTTGATGCTAGTACCAAGTCCTCAACCTCTCTACGTGATCCATGGGGTGCTCATGAGGAAGACCGTGAAACAGATGCTGGCCTACGAGTGAGAAGTATGCAGGCTTCAGCTCAAAGTCATTCCTCTGGAAAGTGGGGATGCGATATCGCAGATCGTTTAGCATAGAACAGGTCAGGCCTGTTGTTACTCTCTCAATGGTTCTACCACGTTCAGCCACATCATTCCCAGCGTGTCAGCAACAAGCGGGTGGGATGATCTGGTCGGGAACAGGAGCAGGCCGAATGACGTTCCCCTCCTGCATCAAGACGCTGTCCCTCTCATTACACAAATGACCCTCTTGTGTCTCTCAGAGTTCCAGCTTCATCACGAAAATCAATACCACGTGGATTGTTCATCTTAGCTTGTCTGCTCTGTTTCCGAAGTGTGCGCTCTAATTCAGCTAGTTCTTCGTTGGATCGGGTTTACTAGCTGCGCGTTCTGGCTTCTGGTTTTCATCGTCTAGGCATACACCTGAAACACAAAAATCGAAAAACCAAAACGTAAGTATCAAAATTAACCAAAGAGTATCGATTTCGAATAAGTGGTATCGATCGATACCAAGGTACTTAGTCGAAATTCTATCTATTATCTAATGGTGAATTTGAGTCCCCGGCAACGCGCCAAATTTTTGATGTGGCTCAAAATTAATACCCTAAAGTATCTAAGCAGTCGCTGTAATATTCTAGGGGTCGAACCACAAAGACTCAGAGAATCACACAAATAGATTCAAGAATCAAATTACGCTAAGCCAAATCAATCAAGCGAGAATATAAATATGCAGAATTAAAAGATGTAGAATCAATGGAGAGGATATAGGCCTAGGGTATTTCTCAGGAAATCAGGGAATGCAGACAAAATCAATCAACAAGGTTCAGGTTAAGAATTGTTCTCGAACTCAAATCACCAAGATATAATTAACCAACTGTCGTTGCGAAAACTATCTAAGTCTAAATCCTAGAATTCCAAATTCCTTTGCAAATCCTAAAGATCTAAACCAGCTTTAATGTCCAAGTTTGATATGTTCACAAAATTAAACCAAATTCCTTTGCAGATAATTATTTTGCTCACCCTAGGTTCTTGTCAGGTTACTCAATCTCACTTCCGTGAATAATCAACATCCTAAATCTAGATTCCAAGATTCGTCAACCTAGAACTAGCTTTGAGAACAACCTATGGTGAAGAACTCAATTGATTATGAACCTAACAGATCAATCTATCTAACAAGCCATGAACCCTTAATGAAGAAACCCTAAACCTAAAGGGATCTACCTCAGACATGCAGAATGAAGCAAACAACATGATTGAATAGATCATCAAAGTAAGAATAAAGTAAAATCAAGCATAGAATAAAGCGTAGCCAAAACAATGGCTGAAAACCCTAATTATAGGTCTAAAACACGTTTTGGGCTTTCTTGTTAATAATAAAGTCTTCTGGGCCAAAAGGCAGATTCTTTTAAGTCGTAGAAAGTCGCGTTTTCCTTTTCTGCAGTCGGCATCGATCGATACCAGCTGGTATCGGTCGATACCAAGACATTTCTGGTTTTTGCCAGACTGGACTGTCTTCACGAAAACTGGCGTAACTTTTGATCGCACCGTTGGAATGGCTTCAAACCACTTCCAAATGAAAGATAATCCATTGATCTATCTCGTGTCCAAATTTGAGCTCAATCCATCGGTGGGAACGTCTTCAACGAATGCCAAATGCTCTAAAAACTCCAATTAAGCTCCAAACATGCTAAAACCTGAAAAGACTCTAAAAGACTCCAAAACAATAGAAAGAATCGATAAAGAGGACTTATATCATGGTCTTTAATGGGTAAAAACCATGATATATCAACTTCCAAGTCCAAATGGGTTTCCCTTGTCATCTGTGACAGTACACTAGACAAAAAAAAAAAAGAGAACAATGAATCAATCCAAATGAGTAAGCAAAACCACAAATAAAAAGAGAACCAGTCCAAATGAGTAAACAAAACCGCACAAAAAGAGAGAAATAGTCCAAATGAGTAAGCCAAACTAGAAAATCTTAATTGAACATAAAAATAACATAGACACATAGATAACCAGACAACAACCTACAAAACCAGATACATGACCAATCAAAAATCAGAAACATATGCTAATGTTTAGCAAAGCCAGAAAGATTATAAATGGATAGAATAGAAACAAGATATTTAAAACCTGACAAAAAAATCAGAGACATAAAACTAAAAACTTATAACAGTCATGAATAAGTCATCGAGAAACTACACTGGACACTAAACTAGAAACATATAACAGTCAATAACAGTCACAAAACCAGAAACTAAACCAAATATATATAACAATCATAAACCAAAACTAAATTGGACACAAATAACATAAACATATAAAAACCAGTAGCAAAACTAAACAATCAAAAATGTATAGAAAGAGACAGAGACATAAAACAGACTATAAATGGACAGTAAGCTAAACAAGTTTATAAATGGACAATAGCAAAAGAAGTCTGCATTACCTTTAGAAATATGTCATTTTTTTCTTGAATGGTGAGGGTCCGTTGAGTGGAATTTTGAGACGAATGGTCTGAAGTCCTATCTTCTTCCATTTGAGACAATTTATGATCTAAGCTCTTCTCATAAACCTCAGCTACTTGTTTCGCCTTTTGATCAACAAAACTACCATCTACCCTTGTATGTGTTGCAACAAAAACTTCACCAAGCGTGACCGGACGCCCATGTTTATCTTCCTGTCATGATACAAAACATTAATTATGTCAAATTCTAGAATATTAAAAAGAGACAATGGACTAAAGTGAATAAGAGATTACAAATTCTTGTTGAACTTGCAAATAAGATTTTTGTGCGGATAAATGTTTGTGGACTCCAAGACCGCCACGATCGGAGTTACGAGACTGCGATGCATTAGTACTCTTCTCAATAGCATCGGGAGTGGCCCAATGCTGCAACATTATCTTCCAAAGATCTGGATCAATCCAAATTGGCATCTCACCACTATTCTTAGCTTGGCTAACAATTCCCTTCAGTCGTCTTTTGGCGATCCTTTCGAAGTTCTCTCTCACCAGCTCAGTTATACTTCTGTCCCAATTGTACTTGCCCTACACAATACAAAATTGTTACTTATTAATGATAAATATGGAAGAAAACAGTAGAAATATTTTGTAACTATAACAGGAAACAATAGAAAATATTACCGCAAAAGTTCTAAAATATCTTTCTTGTTTGTCTACAGGCGTGACCTCCAGCTATAATAAGGACCATCAAACTTTCTCCTGAGTATTACACTTATGACTCGAGCCAGCTTTCCATTGTCCCGGTCGAACCTATTAGAAATATATATCACAAGTTCTATGTCAAGTTAGGGACAGTAGAGTAGCAGTGACTGATAAAACAAACACAAACTATTTGGACTGATAAACTTAGTATTGTGTAACACTTACTTGTCACAACTATGTTCACTTAGTTGTGTATCACCTAGTTGTGTATCCCAATGGCAGCAGCAAACACAATAAACAATGAAAGAAGTAGTCAAGTCAAAACTATCATACAGTTCCTAATTAGTTCAGAAAAATAAAAACAAAACAAGACCATCATGAAACACAAATCTCAATTCTCAGGATTACACTATGATAAGAACCACTAATCAATCCCTAGTCCCTGATTAGTTTAGAAAATCAAAAAGAGATACTAAAGAGGCATCCTCATCTAAGAGCTGCAACAAGACAACCATGAAAAACAAAGACAATCATAAAGATAGAACCAGAAAGATGCTTACAGCTTCTTACCATAAAGTCTCGACATCAGGGATAGGGTATTGCCTGAGGAGTGGTAGATTTTGTCGTCCAGGAAGAGAAAGTAAATCATCAAGCAACTGTTGATAGTCTTCTTGTTGACGCGACTGTTCTTGCTCTTCACTCTCAGCAGGCGACGATTGATTTTCTTCCATCTGAACAGGTGGCAGTGGTGTGTGTTGAATCTGGTCCAGTGGAGCGTTTTGAAGGTCTTGATGTTGTGGCTGAGGAAGACATCGTTGTTTTGTCACAGGTGGATATCGAGAAGGAAGAGCAGACTGAGAAACTGATGCAGTATAATGAGAGGAAGGGTTGGATGAATGAGAAGACGCACCTAAACCTCTGCTTGATCTCCCACCGCTGGTAGCTTGAGCACCTCCGCCAGATCTTCCACTGCGACCACCTCTATTTGTTATTCCTCCTCTTCTAGTCTGCATTCTTATTCCAGTGAGGTGACGATAGCCTACAAGTTAAAAGTAGCATGAGTGAAGATGGTCAAGATAGAAGAAATCCAATAATCACAATCACATGAAATTAAAGTAGTATGTCAAATATTTGTGAAACTAAAAGACATTGCAAATTTAACACAAATCTCAAACTCTTCGTTGTAATTGTAAAGGAGATAAGTGTATAAACCAAAACTGGTTTTTCAAATCCATGTTGTGATAATAAATAATGTTGTGGTAATACGTTGAGACAAACATAGAACTTTTATATATGACACCGAAACCTTATAATACATTCGGAGAAGTGGTGTGATTCATACGTTTACATATAACTCTATTGTAGTTTAGTATATGTTAACACTTGGCATTAAAAATAAAAACCAGCCACCCCTTACACCTGAATTTAGACAAGCAACAAGAAGAGAGAAAAAAACAAAGCTCAACAAATCTAATTATCAATCAAATTAGTGTGGTCTCAAGTCTCAAGCAAAACCAAAAATTCAATTTTATCACTCAACAACCACAGAAACAAAAGAGAGTTTTTAATTAATAAATAAAAAACAATGAAATCTCATCTAGGCATTACATCAAACACCTTGCAGACGTAAGACAAAAAAACCCACAAAGAAACCCACAAAAAAACCCAAAAACCCGCAAATAGTTACTAATTTGCGACGCTGTTCTTTCAGTCACAATCGTAAATGATTATTCATTGCTAAAATTATAGATGTATTGCTCTATAATCATTTGTGTTCTTATTCTTGATCAAATTATTTGTTTAAAAAGGAAAAACAAGAACATGGTTTTAAAGATTTTAAACATATACAACACTCACAAACATAAAACAAGTTATACATGTAACACCTAATACTTGTTTAGGATGTTTTAATATTTTTGTTTGAAATTTTTTTTTCCTTGATTCAGTACATAGAGTTGTTCAAACATATGTAGAATCATAAAAATTAACATTTACCAATTCCATTTTGATAAGTTTATAAGAAAAGATTAAGATGAGTTAGGAAAGAGTAGCAAGTAAGTCACTCTTTGTTACTGAAATGTGACTGCTTCTAGTTACGGTGGCAAATTCGTCGGAAATATTTAAAAAGGGTGGCAAAGTCGTCGCAAATAGTTACTAATTTGCGACGCTTTTCTTTCAGTCACAATCATAAAATCTATACTCTTATTATTTTTTTCTAACAAAGATTTAAAGTCCTAAAACAAGTGAATTCAATTTATTAGAGACTTTCTTCAACAAAAATATATTTTAAAAATAATTTATTTTAACAATTTTAGTGTACATATTTTACAATGATTTTAATTAAGTTTGAAAGATTATAAAGTTTCATAGGTGATTTTAATATTACAAAGATTTTAAGTCCTTAACATAATTAAATTCCTAATCTTCATCATCTGAAGAGGATACATTACAAAGAAATTCGTCTTCTGCTTCAGCGTCATCGTTTTCAAAATCAATCTCTTCAGTAGGATGATTTTTGTCAGCCAAAGTATCAATGGTTATTTCTTCAATCGTACCCATCATTCCATCATCGGCTGTTTGCTGCAATATTACAAGCTCGTTTTCATTAAATTTACCTTGAACAACATGTCTTGGATTAACCTTGAGAACTGCGAGCCAAACTATCCGAGGTCGTTTAGTGTTAGGGTATGAAAGATAACAAACTTGATCAGCTTGAGAACCTGCACATTTCCAAAAACTAATGAGAATACATATATAGATACACATACAAAATCGTCATACTATGTACAAATGTAACAATACCTAAAATAAATGGTTCGTAATTTTGATATCTCCTTGATGCATTCACGTCGATAATGCCTCCATCACCCACTCGAGTTCCTTTGCCAATTGTAGGGTCATACCATTCACAATAGAAAAGTGTGATCTTTAGATTCAGAAATCCTGGATATTGGAGCTCTATGATATTTTCCACAAATCCATAAAAATCATATTCTTGAGATGCTTCTGAATAATTTTGTCCTCGAACACATACCCCATAATTCATTGTTTTTTTCGTGAGCCCGTGAGTCCGCGTGTGAAACAAATAACCTCTTGTAAAATACATGGGCCACGACTTGACTTTATTTTCAGGACCGTCCACTATGTCATGAACCCAAGGAGGAAAACTTTCATGACTTGTACTAACCTGTTCGTATATAAATATACACACAACGTCAAGGAACATATATTCAGTATATATTTTTTTACTATGCAAAAAGTTGATTAAAATACATACATATTGGCGAACCCAAACGGCGAAATCTTCATCTTTTTTTTGCCATGACCTCATCATCAGATAGTTCTGGATATTGAAATCGAATCTGCTCTTCAAACAATCTGTTTTTTTGCCAACAATAAGATATACATAACAAATTTAGCGCTATCAAAAATGGAAAATTTACAATTAAGTTAATGAAAAGAAAAATACCTCTCAAGTGGTCGAAAATAGTCACAATTGCGCAAAACATATGCATGTGCACATTATAATCTTTTTTAGTTAACCAAAATTCAGTGCTTTTGCCACTCGGACGACCTATTTGAGTGAATATCTCCGGTACCGGTATAGGATATACATGTACTTCACATTCATCATAACGTTTTGACCTGAAAAAATAATTTCTTTAACATTATAATTGAAGTAAATATATAAATTTCTACACTATTAATTGAGTTTTACCTTCTTCTCCTAGCTGTAGACATGTGCGAAGCAAAGTAATGTTCTGAGAAATAAGATATCTCATCATTCATGTATGATTGAACTATTGATCCCGCTGGATATCTTTTGTTCTTCGCTTTACCTTTCAAATGCTTAAAAAATCTTTCAAAAGGATACATCCACCTATACTTCACAGGTCCACCAAGCTCTACTTCGTAAGGTAGGTGTATAGGTAGGTGCTCCATCACATCAAAAAAGAAGGTGGAAATATTTTTTCCAAATTACACAGAATCATGACTATGTTATCCTTCAGAAGTTGGAGACGGGATTGCTCCAATAATCTACTACTTAAGTCACGAAAAAATGCTCCAATCCCTGCAATTAAATTATTAATTAAGTTGTTTATCAATAAAATTTATATATAACAGAAACATATGACAATTAATTTAAATATACCTGATAATGCAAGATGTACGTTACGCGGTAGAAGCTCTGCAAACACAAACGGTAGTAATCGTTCCATAAACACATGGCAGTCATGACTTTTCATTCCCGATAATTTTCCACCATTGATGTCTGCACAACTAGCTAAATCTGCAACATAACCGTCTGGAAATCTAACCGAATGTTTAACCCATTCTAGTATGCTTTCTCGCTTTTGCAGACAATCTCCAAATAGGAAATGGAGCTCTCCCTTGGTTATCAACATGTAGATCTTTCCGCGAACAAAACCTTGCAATATCAAGTCTCGATTTCACTGTGTCTTTAGTTCTGTCTTTCACATTCATAACAGTATACATGATGTTATCGAAAAAGTTTTTTTCGATATGCATCACCTCAAGATTGTGACGCAGCGATAGATCAGTCCAGTATGGTAGCTCCCAAAATATGCTTTCTTTATGCCAATTATGCCAGCTTCCATAGCCATCCATTTTTTTCTCATGACCATTTCCACCACATTTAGATGTTTTTGGCGGTCCAACTTGCCTTATACGCTCATAGAAAACTTCTTCACTAGTCAAAGATTGAGGTGGATAGTCGTTCAATGCATGCTTTCCCTTCAAAAAGTTTACTTTATTCTTCCGTAAAGGATGACTTATAGGAAGAAATCTCCTGTGACAGTCAAACCAACATGTCTTCCTACCAGCTGGCAATTGAAAAGCTTTGGTATCATCCATACAAATGGGACACGATAATCTTCCATGTGTCGTCCATCCCGACAACATACCATATGCCGGAAAATCGCCTATAGTCCATAAAAGAACAGCTTTCATGTTGAAAGTTTGATCCAATGACACATCATATGTCTCAACTCCGTTATACCATAACTCTTTCAACTCATCGATTAGTGGTTGGAGGAAAACATCAAGACTGGCTCGTGGATGATTTGGTCCCGAATTCAGAATTGTAAGAAACAAATACTCACTTCTCATGCACATATCTGGCGGTAAGTTGTATGGAGTCATGATCACAGGCCACAAAGAATGATTTTTTGACATACCAAAAGGATTGAAATCGTCTGTACATAATCCTAGATAAACGTTGCGTGTTTCTTCTGCAAATGAAGGATGTAACTGCTGAAAATTCTTCCACTCTGCTGCATCAGATGGATGACACATTACACCATCTTTTGAATTATGCTCAGAATGCCATCTCATCGACGATGCAGTCTTCTCGGATTGGTACATTCTTTTCAATCTGTCAGTAATAGGTAAATACCACATACGACTGAACGAAATTTTAGTTCTTCCCTCGCTAGCCTTATATCTTGGTTTTGCACAGAACTTGCAATGTTCCAACATCTCATCTTCTTTCCAGAAGAGCATACAATTATCTATACATACATCAAATGTATAGTACGGCAATCCTAGCTTTCGCATCAAACTTTCTGTCTCGTAGTATGATCCAGTTGCCTGATTACCCTCTGGTAAAACCTTTTTAAATAATTCAGACCATGAGTCCATGCAGCTTTCAGACAAATTATGGTCTGCCTTAATGTTCATGAAACGGGCAGCCAATGATAACTTTGAATGACCTTCACGACAACCATTATAAAGTGGAGTATTTGCAGCATCTAACATGTCGTAAATTCGTTTTGCCTCATTGTTAGGTCCTTCATGAACATGATCATATTCTCTTTGATCATGTTCATGATACTGGTTATATGGTGTTGAACCATTAAATGCATTATTCACCATCCCGACATATACATTCTCCCCATCAAATTCTACTGGTTGACTACTAACACTAGTATAACCCGCATTAACAAAATGACTACTCGTTCCAGCTCCCCCAACCACATCATAATCTTCACCATGTTCAGACCAAACATAATATCCTAGCATAAATCCTCTACTATGCAAATGGTTCGAAATTTTCATGCCTTGCAACAATTTTGAATTCTGACATTTTACACAAGGACAATAAAACCTACCTCCACTGTTCTGTGCTATAGGCTGGCTGCTTGCAAAATTCATGAAATCTTCCACCCTAGCTAAAAATTTTGTGGAAAAATTATTCGTCTCTGGATCGATTCTGTTATACATCCATTCTCGTGATGAATTCCACATCGGATTTTTTTTTTAACACTCGGTTTTTTTTTTCTTATGCTTTTGGTATATTTTTTTTCCCTTTCTTATTGCATAACGTGAAATGAAAGCGAAGTGGCTTATATAAGAAAATATATGTGACTCTTTTACGACCCCTGATGAAGAGTCACAAATTTGCCACTATTTTGTCACTCTTTTTTGACGAATTTGTGACTAAAAACAACGGTCGCAAAAGTTTTGTACTACACCAAACTTTCATATTTAACACGTTTTTACTGACTTTTTGAGACTAATTTGCGACGAAACGAAACATAAAGAAGAAGTTTCACATATGTCGCTAAACTAATGAACTTTGTTTATATCAATTACTAACCATTGTTTTGATATTTACTTTGAGCCTTTTCTTTAGTCAAAGTGTGTTTTTGATGTCTTTTATCGAGTTTCGATAGGTTTTAGGTTGTTTTAGACGAGAATTATACTTTTTTGAGCAAAACTAGAGTTTTCGGATCATTTTGGATGCTTGCAGATGGAGGTTCGCAGATAAGCATCAGAAATTTGACCTTTTGATTGAAGAATTCCCACCGTTATATCTTTCTCATTTTTTGATACAACGTAGAGGAGTGTTAGCTTTCATTCAAAGTGGGTTGACGGAAAACTAACAGTGCAATAGACGGGTCAAGCTGGCTCGAGATGGAATAACCATCGCTACAGCTTGTTAACCGATCAGTAAAGGATGCATACACGATTTTGGAAGATCAAACTTAACCAGAACCGAGAAGAACCTAATTCTAGTCTCTCTAGTTTACTATATAATCATAAGACTCGATTTTACTATATAATCATAAGACTCAATTTTACCTAATCATAAGACTCGATTTTACCTAATTCTAGTCTCTCTATTCTGTTATTTAGTTTAACACTTATTGGGAGATTGTTGGGAGAAGATCTCTAATTTTCTTCACCTGGAAAAAAATTCAAAAAACCCTTTTATCCACTTGTAATTCAATTATGTTTCTTTCATCTTTAATTTGCTTGTTTGATGTTTCTATGTAGAGTAGTTTCTCTATTGGAGTTAGGGATTAGAATTCATGGTTCATTTATGTTATGTTGTTAGATTGGAAATTAATCATATAGTTTTTTCATCAGGATTTAGACTTCATGCTTAATCTATTTTGGCCATTTAGATTCTGCTTTAAGTTGATGCTCTTGACACCAAAAATGTTGTTGAATCAATCGATTTAGCCTAGTTGGGCAAAGTTTCTACAGCTGATGTTATTGCACTTTTTGACATATTAAATTAGGATCATAATGCTTTCTTTAATTTTTATTGACAAGTGACAATAATAAGGGAAAATCCCAGAAAAAACCTCTAAATTTATAGGAATTGCTTTGTTTGAATAGTTAACCCTACAAAAGTATATAACTTTACATTTGCTATTTGAATCCAAGCAGGGGTTTTAATACACTAGAAATCGACCCGCGCGTTGCGCGGGGTTATTACTATGTAACGATTTAATTATCTATTTGATTTTTAATTTTGAAGTATTTGTTTTATTGGTATCTTTTAAAGATTAAATAAATAAAATCCTTCATTTTTATACAATGTAATAGGAAAAAACATAAATGAGTCTCATAGACAATTGTACATTTGATAGTTCTTTTGTTTTTATTATCGTTTTTGTATTGCAACCTCCGATATTAACTTAGAACTTCACTTATTTTAAATTTGACGTTTCTCCGAATTGTTTTGGACTAAATACATTTGAGTCGAATTCTAAATGCTCAAACATGTCAATCTTTCTATTGAGTCATGGTTTAATGGTTCACTTTGACTTGAAATATGTTATAAATATTACATATAACTTTTTATGTTTTTTATCATATAACCCACAAATCAAATGACCATAAGTTACATGTTTCTTATATACTGCAAAATTTGAATTTCTGATTAACAACGATTTAAATTTATAAGATTTTCATTTATATTTTAAGAAAATTCAAGCACAATATTTTGAATGTCATTGTCTTTATAACACTTTTTCTTATTTTTAGTTATATTACTAATATTATTTGTAAATTTTGTTATATTCACTCTCCTTTTAGTTCTTGACCTTCTAGCAGTCATTTCGTTACTTAGTTCTAATGCTTCCATAATTTATTGTCATGTGATACTTTTTTTGTCGATTTAATTTTTAATATTTTTTCTCCATTGAAATAACTTTGGTTTCATACAACATAATTAGAATTTTGAACTCACATTTGTCATCTTAGAAAACTTTTTAAAGGTTTTTTTTGGCGTCAAATCATCACCAAACTACTTTGGATGGATTTGGCGTATTGATATTTTTATCAAATACTCACTGTTCAAATTAACTTTACAGAAGTTTAATAGTTTTTTTTCCAAAACTTTAAAACTCTCTCTCTTGAAATTATATGTTTTGAAATAATATGAATGAATTTTGTTTATATTTTAAATTTTAAACGTATCATGTAATGGAGATGAGGCTAAATGTATTGTATTAAAGTGGATAAAATAGTAGATGAATTTTATTTATTGGTAAGAACTATGACATAAACAATTGGATATGATTTACAGAATAAAGAAATCATGGTTGCAAAATTTAATATATATATCTACATATTATGATGTAAATTTCTATTAAATTTTAATATAACTCTATTTCTTTTTCTATAATTTATTTATATTTATCTTCCTATATTTTTTTTCGTTCCTAAACAAATTTTATAAAATAAATCTGTCACAAAGATTTGTGCTTTGAAATTTTTCATTCTTAAAACTACTAATGAGAAATAAAATGAGATATTTTTTACATCATATTCACATCATATCTTATTATATTTTCTTGTTTGATTTTAAAATTAGAGAAGTAGAATCTGAGTAAATTTCATTCAATATAAATATTAGAGTTATAACTAAAATATTTTATGCTAATGATACAAATAAACAGAATGTGTAGATTTTTTTTTATTGTTAACGATATTGACATTACAAATCATAGTTAACAATTGATATATCATTACGGTTGTTGCATTGCATAATGAACATTAATAAAGTATCGAACAAACATATATTGAGAATTTTATAACAAAGAATCTTAAGTATACTTTTATAATAAAGTATCGAACAAACACATTTACATAGTCGTAGTTTTGAAAGGTTACATTAAAAGGGACATTTGTTTAACCATTTCAACAAAATAGAGAAAATATCTTAAGTATACTTGAGACATTTAAAGACAAGTTTTTAAAACTGTGTACATGCCTGGACACGAGACCATCTCCCGATAGAAGATTTCCACCCAACAATTGTGTTGGTCACCACTGCATTTTCCTGGGCAAACAGTCACTGAAGAGTCAACCTCGAGAAAATTTTATTTGTTTTTCTTTTAGTCTTTTATAAGAGAAACATGCCATGATCTCAACATCGTCAAGAATAATACAGCTGATAAGCCTGACACCTGGTCTGACATGAGCAGTTGCAGAGATTGAGACGTTGGGTTAATAGACGTAAAAATGATCGACGTCTATCTTGATATCTCGATCAAGTCTTACAAAATCTGTCGGGATCGTATTTTAAAGAAGATCAAACGTATCAGTTAAAAAAGATGATTCAAAGCATTTTTAATTATGGACAAAGACAATCAACGAACTTGGCTGTCGGTCGAAGAGCTTTGAAGCTGGAAACACGTTTAAGAGTTGCTACACCAAACAAAAGGGAACAAAACAGAGGAAACAGATGAGAAGCATCTTTGAAGGTGAATGCTAAGACATGAAAACACAAAATATTTTGTTAGATCTTTGTTACTGCTTTACCTCTATCATTCCGCTGAGGCTTTGAGTAGAAACATCTCCTATGACTTTAAAATTTCAGGTGTAATAAATAAACACCGCAGTTAATACGATCATTGACCTGTGTTTCCAATATAAAACATCAGAGTCAAATATTGAAGATGCTATAAAGATCGAGTCATCTCAGTGATATATGTACATACAAAAGTTTCAGGTTTCTCAGTGTAATGAAGCAACTCATTAGTAACCGGATCTGCAACTAATTCTCAAAATTAGCTGGCCGATTCAGGAGAGACCTAAAACCAAAACGTAGAAGCCAATTTGATAAACCCGCCAAAAACAAAATTCAGTCTAATCATATGAAATTACAAAACCTTGATCAAAAGAAGAGTTCCAATTCCACCATATTCCTTGTGAGCCTCTGTTGATTAAAAGTAGCAAGAGTAAGGAGGACCTTCAAAACCAAAGATGAGCCCATTCAACACCATCTTAACATATCTCATCTTGAGCCAAAAGCGCATCAAAAGACTCTTTGAAACCAAGAATTACAGATGAATACGAAAGCTCAACGTCAAATCCGAGCAAAGGTGAGATTGGTTTCTCGATTTGGATACCGAAAACATTGGAAACTGGAGAAACTATCAATTCGAGATCAATACTAAATGTTGAGTTTGAGAAAGTAAGAGGAGCCATAGGCTGTGAAGAGAAATCAACATCGATGGGAGCAGAGACTTTCCTTAAACGCTTCCTTGATACGGATTCATAGTCACCATCATCACCAGTACCCTCATATTTTTCCTCAGACGCTTCTTCAGATTAAGATTTGTAACCCTTCTCATCGCCTTCTTTGTCGGACGCTTTGCCGAATTCAAAATCAGATCTCCCATTAGCTAAACTACCATCGTCTTCTTCAGCAGACGCTTCCCCTGATTCAGATTCAGATGTCCCGTTAGCGATACTATCATCGTCTTCTTCACTGGACGCTTCGCCTCATTTAGATTCAGATTTCCCATTAGTGATATTATCATCGTCTTCTTCTTCTTTGTGATTGAGATCCTGAGATATAGGATAATATAGAGTATATTGGTTGTTAGCCTCTATTTAGATCTTACCTAGATACATTCTTATCAAAGTTCCCTGTATAAATATTTTGGTTTCATATTCAATAAAAACACACTCTTACGATTATTTCATGGTATCAGAGCAGATTTTTTTAAAACCTAATTTTTTTCTACTAACACCGACCGCCGCAACCTCACTGCCGCCGTCACCAAACCTTGAAAATGTCAGGACCATTTGAAACAGCTGGTGCTATCACCACAGCCACTAAACCACCGTCGTTCTACGTCCTCAACGCGTCAGACAACCCTGGTGCTCTCATCTCCTCCGTGATATTGAAAGAAGATAACTACTCTGAATGGGCAATCGAAATGAAGAACTCTCTCCAGGCCAAACAGAAATTGGTCTTCATTGAAGGTTTCGTTCCAAAACCAGCTTCAGATCCGGAACTAAGCATGTGGCTTGCTGCGAATTCAATGATAATTGGCTGGATTCGTACTTCTATTGATCCCAAGATCCGATCAACAGTGTCATTTGTCTCTGAAGCATCCGTCTTGTGGGAGAGTCTTCGTCTTCGATTCTCAGTTGGCAATGGTGTGAGGAAGCAAGTTTTGAAAGAAGAAATCTTGTCTTGTAAACAGAACGGGAAACCTGTTTTGGAATACTACGGACGTTTAACTAAGCTATGGGAGGAACTCCAAAACTACAAAACAGGTCGTGTATGCACCTGTGCCGCCGCGCCAGACATAGCCAAAGAAAGAGAAGATGACAAAGTTCATCAATTCTTATTTGGACTTGATCTCCCTCGTTTCAGCCACATACGTTCTACCATTACGGACGCAGATCCTTTGCCACCACTTAATCAAGTCTATTCACGTGTGGTTCGTGAAGAACAAAATCTAAATAATGAACGATTGAAAGAAACTGCTACAACAGAAGCCATTGGTTTCACGGTAAAAACAGAGTCTCCTACAGTTGCTGCTGTCACCGGACCTAAGTTTCGTGATCGTTCCAGTCTCTCTTGCACTCACTGCAAACGTAAAGGACAAGACGTGACCGAATGCTTTATGCTTCATGGGTTCCCTGAATGGTACTACGAACAGAAAGGGGGACGCTCTTCATCTGACAACAGGTCCACGGTTGACTCCAAAACAGTGCAGCGAGGAGGCCGCCCACCCAAAGGAAATGGTCGTGGACGCGGACGAGTCAACACTGCCCGCATCACAGACGAAAAAGATCCGATTGCACATCTGATCGAGCTCTTGCAATCTCAGCGTACTGACACCTCTTCTGAAAAGTTATCGGGTAAAACTTGTCACACTGATGTGATTATTGACACAGGAGCTTCTCATCACATGACAGGCGATCTTTCTATCTTGGTGGATGTGGCTGATATAATTCCATCTGCTGTGACTAAGCCCGATGGAACAGCCTCACGAGCTACCAAACGTGGCTCACTTCCTTTAAGTTCTGCCTATATTTTAGCCGATGTGTTGTTTGTACCAGACTTCGATTGCACGTTGATTTCGGTTTCAAAATTGTTAAAACAAACCGGTTCCATCGCAATCTTTACTGACACATTGTGTTTCTTACAGGACCGTTTTTCGAGGACTTTGATTGGAGCAGGTGAGAGCGTGAGGGAGTGTACTACTTTACGGGTGTACTAGCTGCTCGTGTCAACAAAGTTTCAACGGACATCGCATCTTCTGGATTTTTGTGGCATCGTAGACTAGGACATCCTTCTACCGGTGTTTTACTCTCTTTACCCGAATGTATTTTTTCTAAGGATGATGTTGGAAAGATCACAAAGTGTGATATTTGTTTTCGTGCTAAACAAACACAAGAAGTTTTTCATGAAAGCATCAATAAAGCCTCCGACTGTTTTTCACTTGTTCATTGTGATGTGTGGGGTCCCTATCGCACACCCTCTACATCTGGAGCTGTCTATTTTCTTACACTAGTTGATGATCACTCTCGAGCTGTGTGGACATATCTCATGCAAGCAAAATCTGAAGTCTCCACTCTCATCAAAAAATTTTGTGCCATGGCACAAAGACAATTTGGTAAACCGGTTAAATCATTTCGCAGTGATAATGGTACTGAATTTATGTGTCTTACCACATACTTTCAAGAGCATGGCATTCTTCACCAGACGTCGTGCACAGATACACCACAACAAAATGGCCGCGTCGAACGTAAGCATCGTCATATTTTGAATGTGGCTAGAGCTGCCTTTTTCAAAGTCATCTACCTACTACATTTTGGGGTGAGAGTATTCTTACTGCAACACATCTGATAAACCGCACACCATCGTCAGTTCTAAAAGGCAAAACTCCATATGAGATTTTGTTTGGTCGACGTCCATCTTATGAGATGATACGCACATTCGGATGTCTATGCTATGCTCATCATCGTTCAAGAGACAAAGACAAATTCGGCTCCCATAGTCGCAAATGTGTATTTGTTGGCTATCCGTACGGGAAGAAAGCTTGGAGATTATATGATCTTGAGACGGGGCAATTCTTCACTAGTCGTGATGTTAAATTTCAAGAAGATATTTTTCCGTTTCTTGACGTATCAACAACACAAGATCCTATCTTCCGAGACGTACCAAGTATAGTTGATGATGATTGGATTAATACACCCTCATTACCAACTCAGTCTCCGCTCATACCTTTAGTCGAGACGAATTTGCATCCTACACCACATGTGTTGCCACTCTCACGATCAGATGAGACTGCTCCAATGTCGCCTCATGTACCTATGCCTATACTACAAACTGTTCCTTCCGTGATACGGTCTCACGAGGAGAATACTGTGACTACTCCGACACCGCCAGTTACAATTCCAACACCACCGGCTCCTGATCTACTCGAAGCTAGTGATGTTTCTACTTCTCCTCCATCACCGGGATTACCCGAATTGTTGGGAAAGGGGTGTCGCCAAAAGTTACCCTCCGTGTTACTTAAAGACTACTACGTTTCTCGGCATGTACACTCTCCCTCACTCACTCCTTCACCTGGTCTCTCCGATTCAAAATCTTCGACATCGGTCTCTGGTAAGATTCTCTATCCCATAACCTCGTATTTGTCTAAAGCTGGTTTTTCAGCAAATCATATAGCTTTCATGGCTGCTATACTGGATAGCACGGAACCTAAACACTTCAAGGATGCAGTTTTAATTAAAGAATGGTGTGAGGCAATGCAGAAAGAGATAGACGCTCTTGAAGCAAATCACACATGGGATTTAACAGACCTACCTCCAGGAAAGAAAGCTATTAGCAGCAAATGGGTCTATAAGCTGAAATTTCATTCCGACGGAACCTTAGAACGACACAAGGCTCGACTGGTGGTAATGGGGAATCATCAACAAGAAGGAACTGATTTTAACGAGACATTCGCTCCAGTAGCTAAAATGACTACTATCCGCTCTCTTTTAAGCGTCGTTGCGGCCAAAGAGTGGGAGGTTCATCAAATGGACGTTCACAACGCATTTTTACACGGTGATCTTGACGAAGAGGTGTATATGAAATTACCTCCAGGTTTTAATTCTTCAGATCCAAGTAAAGTGTGTCGTCTTCGGAAGTCTTTATATGGACTCAAGCAGGCTCCTCGCTGTTGGTTTTCTAAATTATCTACTGCTCTTAAAGACATTGGATTCACTCAAAGTTACCAAGACTATTCGCTTTTCTCGTTGAAACGTGGTGATCAAGTAATTCATATTCTTGTGTACGTCGATGACTTCATCGTTGCTGGTAATGATCTTGAGGCTATTAACAGATTCAAGGTTCAGCTCAATAAACGTTTTCATATGAAGGACCTTGGTAAGTTGAAATACTTCTTGGGAATTGAGGTATCCCGGGGTCCGGATGGTTTTTGTCTTACACAACGCAAGTATGCTCTTGATATAGTCAAGGAGGCGGGTCTCTTAGATTCAAAACCATCCGCTGTACCTATTGAAGTCAATCACAAGCTTGCTTCGGCTACAGGTCCTCTATTTGATAATCCAGAACAATATCGTCGCTTAATCGGTCGTTTCATCTACTTGACCATTACACGTCCCGATCTAAGCTATCTGGTTCACATTCTTTCTCAATTCATGAAAGCTCCTCTTGTCCAACATTGGGATGCAGCCTTACGTCTTACACGTTACCTTAAAGGCTCTCCAGCTCAAGGTATATTTCTTCGGTCTGATAGTGCGCTTACTCTCTCCGCCTATTGTGATTCGGACTGGAATGCTTGTCCGAATTCCCGTTGTTCTCTATCAGCTTATATCGTATACTTAGGTGACTCTCCTATCTCTTGGAAAACCAAGAAGCAACACACAGTTTCGTGTTCCTCCGCAGAAGCCGAATATCGAGCGATGGCATACACGCTCCGAGAAATTAAATGGTTGAAGGCACTCATGACAACTTTAGGTGTTGAGCATCCTCATCCAATACCACTTCATTGTGATAGTCAAGCTGCGATTCACATTGCCGCTAATCCGGTATTTCATGAGCGAACTAAACACATAGAATCTGATTGTCATCTGGTGCGAGATGCAGTTCAAGACAAAACCATCGTTACGGAGCATCTCTCGACTAAAGAACAAGTTGTTGATCTGTTCACCAAGGCATTACCGAGACCACAATTTGAACACTTGATGTCCACGTTAGGTGTTCGTGATTACGTCCCACCAACGTGAGGGGGGGGGTATAGGATAATATAGAGTATATTGGTTGTTAGCCTCTATTTAGATCTTACCTAGATACATTCTTATCAAAGTCCCCTGTATAAATACTTTGGTTTCATATTCAATAAAAACACACTCTTACGATTATTTCATGAGATTCTCCGTATATATCGTCGTTTCTACTCTTCTTGCTTCTTTACGCAAATGGAAAAAATGTAGCTCCTCCACGAATGGCGGTAACTCTTGAGGCTGTAAATGTTGATAGAGAATCAGATACTAAAAATACGATTTATAGAGGATTCAAATTCAATACGCATGATAAAGAGAGAAAGCACGATTGATAGACTTGGATTGAACAAAACGCGGAAAGGATTGATCGAATTCCTCAGATTGAGAAGATAATTAGAGAAAGCAAACCTTGAGGACGATGGGGAGTCATGCGCTTGCGTCGTTGCCGTCAAACTCACCTCGGTACATATTTATAAAGTTATCTCTCGTCGTAACGGAAGTTAATACGATCCATCGCTTCAAGTTTCTGAAAATTCTCTGGATTTTAAGAAGCTGGAGAGTCTTTGAATAATTACCATTTAAGACTCAAGAGTTTACGTTTTTGGTGAGAGGAAATAATAAAAAGTTTTTAAAAAATTAATTGATAGTAAATGAAGTAATGAAATGAAGTATGGATCTCACAAAATAGTGAATACATTGCTGACGTGGACACCCATGTGGAGAGAAAACTGTTCTATTATATATATAGACTAGGGATAGAACCCGCGCACGCGCGGGTATGTTTGCTATTGTTTTTTTTTGTTATGTATTTGTATGTTTTGCTATTTTATTTATTATATTTTTTTTGGTAGATGTAGTGTATACGTGTAGGGTTTTGGTAGGACATGTTAATATTTGAGATGTCTTTTTCTTCAATTTTTTAATGAGTGCAATCTTACATTTGAAGTTATTATTTAGAAAACAATTGTTTAGGTGATATGTCATTGGTATTTTTTTTAAGGTTCTTAGTTTTGTTTGAATGAATTGATGAAATGTTTTTGTTTTTAATATAATGCTTATATTTAAACATATTTTTATGTTTATTAGTATATGTAAGGTAAACATATGTTTAGTTATGCTTTTACCTAATCATTTTTATTGTGGAACTTATTAAAGCCAAGAAACTGTATTTGATGGGAGGAAATAGTGACTTTTGACATCTAACATCCCAACCATGTTTATATCTTTTATAGGCAATAGTTTTTGTATTATTTAAAACTTTTTAATATTTGATAGTAAAAATCTTGAAACACAAAATACAATTCAAAATGAGAAATAATAATAATAATAATAATATTAATATTAAAATTATTTTTATTTTTATTTTTATTATTTTTTAAAAGACTATTTCATTCCTTTTTAAGTTATATTTTTATTAATGAAGGGAAAGACTGATATGCTAATCAATTTTTTTTGTAATAATATATCTTAGAATTATAAAAAAATAATTAATATTTTAGTAAATATAGACTATGCAAGCCTTTTATACTGGGAAGGGTATTATTAATTTATTTTATTTTCCTTTATCTTATATTGTTACTATTTTAATAAAATTTTATGATTATTCTATATTAAGATATATTTCTAATTCTTATATAATCATATGGATAAAATCACTATTGATTAGATGCTCCAATAGTGATTTTGGAAAACAACGTAAATGGTCGTTGTTTAAATGGTCGTTACATTGTTTATCCATATGATTATATAATTTTTATATAATCATATGGATAAAAACAACATACTATCATATGGATAAAATCACTATTGACAAAACGGTGACCATTTCATTTAGCAAAGAAAAATCTTTATTAGGCTTTGAAGTAGTGTGTTTATTTTAACTTTGAAGTTTGTTGGTTGTTTGACCGACGAACCAAAAAATAGTTGCTTCTTTCATTTTACTTATCTCAACGTTCGTCAATGTACTACATAAACTTTGTTTTGCTTTCCTCAGATGAGGTTGTGATATCATTGTATTTAGGACGTGATCGATCGGTAGCTATCACTTCATCCATTTCTTTCCTCTTATTACTGCTCACCATCGGTTCAAGTTGTTCAGATTCAGGTTCTTGATGGAGAGGCAATATCTCAATCACTGATGAATCTTCTTTTCTTCTTTCTCCGGTTTAGAAACTTCATTCTCCTCTTCTTTAGCTGGTTTCTCACTTTCTTTCTTCAATTTGGTTTTCATCATATGAGGTTTCAACTTGGTAAGATCAGCCAACTTTACTGGTTTTAAGAAAAACTCCTCAGCTCCTTCTTCTAGACATCTGTTGGAAGAAACCACCACTTACATCAAAACTAAATTCCACGTCCATTGCAAGGTTCCACAAACTTCAACATAGTTTAAGTTAAAAGACTTTGACGTTCAGACCAAAGAATCAAATAATACCCACTTGACTAATGCCAATTCATAAAATCAGTAAGACTCAATTTAATTATAAAGAAACAGAGACATTACCTGGAGATTCTAGCAGGAACATTCTCAGATGACATTATAACTACATGTATGCTTTTAAATGCCGCTGATTCCTACACAATCATGCAAATTTCTCAGAAGCAAATAATATTGTACTCATCATAAGATGACATATAAGAAAGTTTTTTGTGAGTGAAAAAAAAACTCATATAGCTAATTTTTTGTTTGATTTTACATACATAATTTAGCTATATTTTATCTATAATATTGCGTGGAATAATTATAATGTATTAAGCCAAAAAATACATATAGTTTTAGAGTTGTATACAAGAATTTACCATTATACCAGTATAATCTCAAAACCTCTTTTTAAGGATAAGTAAATGAGGTTCCTTGTTGGAGAGATGCTCAATTTCATCGATTTTAACTTCTGTTAAACATCTTTGTTAGAAAGAAAAAAAAGTGTCAAATTGTCAAAGCACGAGCAAAACCAAATTTTCTCTACCAAATGTCAAATGATTATATATATGCTTTTATGATATATTTTTTCTAGTTTATTAAGTTAATGCCGGGTTTGACCTACTTGAATATATGGATGAAATTATACCTAACAACTTGCATTTTTAAGCTTCAGTGATGCAAGTAAGGAACTACAGTAAAACCTTCATAAATTAATAAACATTATAAATTAATAAATTAACACAATTCGATAAAATAATAAGATGTTAATTTTTTGAAATTCCTATATAAATATATGGTCCCAACAATAGGATAAATTAATAATTATAAATCTAATGCGTACATACCTAAGAAAATTTTGTAAAATATGAATATATTGCTGTTTGTTATTCTTAAAGATACAATCTCGTTGGAGCTCATCTTTAATATTCTTTATTGCATCTACAACTTCTGGTGTTGTACTCACATAATTCTCTGCGTATTTAATCCGTCATGGTTGATTTTGCAATAACACATTTTAGATGAGGAGCAATTGCTAAATTTATTGTGAAAAAGATGAGATGACGTAAAAAATGCTTAATGGAATACCAAAAAGGGTTATTAAGGCAAAAAAATCTTACAGAAGGAAAGAAAATGTAAATTCTAAAAAAAATAGAATATTAACAAAATATATATAGAATATTAACAATAAAGCATAAGAAAGTTCAAATAAAATGAAAATTTAAAATTTATGGACTGAGCTTTTTGTTTATCTCTTTCAACTAATAATTTATTAATTTATCATTAGTTAATAATTATTAATTTGTCGATAAAATTTATAATTTATTAATTTATTGATAAATTAAAACCTCTATAAGATAATAAATTTTTGAGGTCTCTACATTATTAATTTATAGAGGTTTTACTGTAACTTCGTTTACTATTGGTAAAATAAATTACATGATAAAATATACAAGGATTAAAGAATCAAACATTCCAATAGCATAAATAGAGAGGGGTTACATTTGGAGATACATTTTATATATTAGGAAGTAAAGTTTGCAGTTTTGGATTTCAAATTTAATACATGTACGTCTATAATGTGTTATTATAGTCTCTACACCGTATAAATTAGAGTTATATGGTGCACTTAGTTGGAAAAATTCTACCAAAATATACCTATTGTTTTCCAAAAAAATACACGAACTTTTTTTGTATTCATACAAATACAAAAAGTTTTTTCCTGTTTCGATACTTAAAATCTGAAACATACATCCATTTTAAGATATCTCATAGTCGGAATTTAAAAATAATATTAGCGGTATTCTACACCGTTTGTTATTTCATTTAGTTTGTAACCTGAGTTAAGAAAATAAACCTATATACTCAAAAATTCTTTCTATTAAATAGAAAAAAAATCTCCAAATCTAAATTATTTCATTATTTAACTCTAATTTTCATAACCCCGGAATAGAAAAGAGTAAGATTTTGAATTCTGTTAGAATGTTCCGTATATGTTGTATATTGAATATACATTTCCGACTTAGAATATTAAACCGAGTATAAAAAATAGTTAGTTAATTTTTCTGTATATGCAAAACAATTTGTGTATGTTTATGGAAAAAAGCAATACATAGTGAAATTTTATGGAATTTTTCCTACTTAATATATCGTATACATACATATCACGAAATATGTTTTGGTGAAATCGCTACAATTTTACCAACAAATTGTGAGAAGTATTGTTGACATTACCAAACTATGAAAATAAATATTAAAAAGGTGACTTCTTATAAAGTTGTTGACAAAAAAAGTGACTTCTGTATATATATTAAAAATAGACTATATGTATATATATGTATATATTAAAAATGGAAACAAAGGAAAAGATAGAAAAGAGTAATTTTCCAAAAATTGTATATTTCTTCTCTTTTATTTCATTCTCTTAAAATTTTCTTCTAAATCTGTCTCAGCCAATTATAACAAACCGCGTGTGGTACTTCGGGCCACATGCTTATACTACTATTCATATTCTTCTTTGAGAGCTCTTCTATAAATAAGCGTTAATCAAATAGTGGTGGCTCTGAATTTGAGTGTGCGGATAATTACAGTTTTAAGAATCATCGAGAAATGAGCGAATCTACTCCGGCTACTTACATTCACATGGTAATAAATCGAACCTGCATGAATTTCTTGTCATGGCGAAGAGTTTCTCTTTATCTATTCTATTAATATGTTTAATGTTGTACATTCTTAGAGTATATAAAAACGTGACCGTCTATCATGTGTATGTATAGGTGCAACACATGATAGAGACATGTTTAAGATTCAACATGAGCAAAGAGGAATGCATGGAAGCTCTCTCTAAGAGTGCAAACATCAATCCCATCATCACTTCCACTGGTTTGGACCTTTTTTCTCCTTTTTTCTATACATAAGGTGCTTATGTTAGAAGAGTATATGCTTTTAGTGTGAGTGTATATAAATGTAATTTGCTACATGATGAATCCCGTAACCATCGATGATCTAATTATATATAGGCTTGTAGCTCTTTTATTAAATATATTTTTTCTAAATAGTATGTTGAGGAACGCTCTCGACTATATCTTATTAACAATTGTGTTACTTCTTGTTTATGTTAATTAAAACTAGTGTGGAAGGAGTTGGTTAAGGAGAACAAGGACTTCTTCGAGATGTACGATCAGAAGCTTATGAAAAATAAGCCAATGTCGGAGGAGAAGACAAACCAGATGATTCAGAACATCATATGTGGTTCATCAGACGGTTCAGTGTCTTAATTCTCTTGTTAGTTCTTAAAAACGTTATCCTTAAAAAACTCTCTTTGTGATGCATATGTGATCCTTCAAAAACTCTCTTTGTGATGCATATCCTATATATTAATATAATGAATAAGCTTTTGGAGAATAACTCCAAAATATAATATCACTGCTATGTGTCAATCTCATTATAGCTCCAAAGAAATTATGTGTCAATCTCATAGCTAATTCTAGCTCCAAAAGTTCTGTATTGTGCCTGTAAAAATTATTATTCCAAACATTTTCTCATATTTAATATACAATTGTGGAAGTAATGAGTTCTTTCTTATCTATAAAAATGAACATACAACATTACTTATATACAATTAGAGATAACCTAGCCTTATCATTAAACAAAACTAAACACATTTACATATTTTTTTTGGCTTCCAAATTCAATAATATCAAAACGAGTTTACAAATTCTTTACAAAAATTTCGAAAGTAAATTATTACAGAAACTAACAAGTAAATTTGAAGATGCTTTTTTAAAGACTTACTCACTAATGGATTGTTCAAACTGTTATTTTCCTCCTTTGTAATTGAATAATGCGAAAGTTGTGCGTGACTATATTTTCTTTTTAGAAACTCCAGTTTGCACATCGTATTACAAAACCCCATGCTTTTTGTTTATAGCTCTGAACAATTAACAATCCGACACCAATGACTGTGTACCTATTTCATTTTAAAAAAGAGTGACTTTGATTTTTTCTCGAAACGATCCCAAATGAACATTACTCCGTCCTGACTTTCTTCGTTGACCATAAACCTACATATTCCCAGATCAAAAATTCAAATTGCATACCCATACCATAGAAAGGTGGTGGATAATAAAATTCGTTGGTAACGTCACTTCAATCTCGGACCAAATTAGGTGATTTGGGGTAAAGAAAAAATCAAACGATCTCAGAAACATAACGCCGCTAACACCACTATGATGGACACCGGGAAGAGGCTCCAAGTAGGAGAAGAAAACCGGTTACTGTAAACCAACATAAAGCCACAAAGAAAGAAGAGATAGAGGAGAAGCATTGCATCTGTTATCTCTCGTTCTTTTGTTTCCTTACAAATCTCTTTGGCGAAATTTGATGTAACAGACGAAGACATTGGCAGAGACAATTACTTTTTCCTTTTCAATAGCCAGGAAAGTTGAACTTTTGTCATGGTTATTGCATATATAATACTTAACACATTTACATATATTTCCTATATTCTCTATAAGAATAAAGTAAGATATACAATGACTAATTAGGTACTTTAAAAAGTAAAGGTTAAGAAAGATTAGATCAAATATATATGATCATTATGTAACGAATGATAAAAACTAATATTAATCTACTAAAAGGTTTTTTATTGTCATGAAATTTATTAGTTTTATTAAACTACTTGGAGTTCAATATATACAAGAGCCGCCTTTGCAAGCAAGTCTGCATCAGAATTATTCGACCGAGGAATATAGGAAACACAATAAAAGAAAAGGACGCAGCTAGATCTCGAATGTCTTCTAGCACTCCATAAATATCATTGTGAGACTCGGAAGAGTTCAACAACTTTATTAACTGCAAAGAGTCCGAGAAAACTTGAATGTCATCAAGACGACATGACATTACAAGAAAACATCATGAAATCCTACAATTTTTCCTACGAAAATTTTGGTAGGAAACATTTCTTACCGAAAACCTACGAAATTTTTCCAAAAAACATTAGTCATAGGAATGTCGTAGGAAAAATCCTACGAAAAAAAATCATGAGAAAAACATAGAAAAAATCCTACGAAAATCCTACAACACATAAAGTCGTAGAAAATCTGGTAAGAAAATGGAAGGAATATAGTTGGAAAAATGATATGCTCAAAATAATACCCTAAGGATACTAAAGCAGTGGCTGCAGTATAGTAGGGGTCGAACCACAAAGACTCAGAGAATCACACAATAGATTTTAAGAATCAAATTACGCTAAGCCAAATCAATCAAGCGAGAATATAAATATGCAGAATTAAAAGATGTAAAATCAATGGAGAGGATATAGGCCTAGGGTATTTCTCAGGAAATCAAAGAATGCAGACAAATCAATCAACAGGGTTCAGGTTAAGCACTGTTCTCGAACTCAAATCACTAAGATATAATTAACCAACTTTCGTTGCGAAAACTATCTAAGTCTAAATCCTAGAATTCCAAATTCCTTTGCAAATCCTAAAGATCTAAACCAGCTTTAATGTCCAAGTTTGATATGTTCACAAAATAATTAAACCAAATTTCTTTGCAGATAATTATTTTGCTCACCCTAGGTTCTGTCAGGTTATCAATCTCACTTCCGTGAATAATCAACAATCCTAAAATCTAGATTCCAGATTCGTCAACCTAGAACTAGCTTTGAGAACAACCTATGGTGAAGAACTCAATTGATTATGAACCCTAACAGATTAATCTATCTAACAAGCCATGAAATCCTTAATGAGAAAACCCTAAACCTAAAAGGATCTACTCAGACATGCAGAATGAAGCAAACAACATGATTGAATAGATCATCAAAGTAGTCGTAACAAAAGGGTTCGAAATCTTCTCTCCCGAACAGAGTTTCAGACTTGTCTCCCTAAAGAACCAAAGTAAAATAATGCATAGAATAAAGTGTAGCCTAAACAGGTGGCTGAAAACCCTATTTATAAGTCTAAAACACGTTCTGGGCTTTCTTGTAAATAATAAAGTCTTCTGGGCCAAAAAGCAGATTCTTCTAAGTCGTAGAAAGTTGCGTTATCCTTTCCTGCAGTCGGTATCGATCGATACCAGGACATTTCTGGTGTTTGCCAGACTGGACTGTCTTCACGAAAACTGGCATAACTTTTGATCGCACCGTTGGAATGGCTTCAAACCACTTCCAAATGAAAGCTAATCCATTGATCTATCTCGTGTCCAAATTTGAGCTCAATCCATCGGTGGGAACGTCTTCAAAGAATGCCACAAAGCTCTAGAATGCTCTAAAAACTCCAATTAAGCTCCAAACATGTTAAAACCTGAAAAGACTCTAAAAGACTACGGAAACAATAGAAAGACTCGATAAAAAGGACTTATATCATGGTCTAAATAGGTAAAAACCATGATATATCAAAAAATATGGTAGGAAATTCGTAGGAAAGTTTCCTACCATATTCCTACGAAACAATATTTAAAAACTAGTCGTAGGACTATCGTAGGAATTTCGTTGAAGCCGCTTCTCTATCTTCTTCTTATAGATCTCTCTGCTCTCCCTATGGATCTCTTTCTCTTTCTCTTTCTCTTACGCTCTCCCTATGGATCTCTCTTACGCTCTGGATCTCTTTCTCTCCCTATGGATCTCTCTTACGCTCCAGATTTCCCCTTTCTTATAAACCCTCAATTTCTTCAAAGCTCCAGGCTTGATTCTGTCTTCGTTTCCGTTCTCTCCCTTGATTCTTTGAATCTCGGGGTTCTTTGAGTTTATCTCATCAGGTTCGAGAGGTCTAATTCTCGGAATTTGCTTTCAAAACCCTAACTTTGGTTCGACTCTGTATAGTGGGGTCATCTGGAGCTCCTATTGGTTAGTTTTCGATTTGAAACCCTAGTTTTTAATTCTTCCTAGTACGGATTAATTTGCTTGTGTTGTTCGATTTGGTAACTTGATCATGGTTATTGTTTTCTAGCTCATATGCTTGTCGACAATGTAGTTTGAGGAGATTTTTGTTTGCTTCTATCTGGATTTCTTCTTCTCTTCTTACTATTGTATGTAGCTAGAGATAGCTATTTGATTTGTGTGTTTCAACTGGGAATAAACTGTTCTTAGATGAAGTTTGTAAATTTAATTCAGATTCTGTTTTGTTTATAGAAATATTGTTTATGATTATTATTAATTTACTGGAATTAAACTTCCAGGAGTTCATTTGTCTTCTAGTTTGGTTGCTTAAAACTAAGAATTCTCACGAGAAGGAAGAAAAACAAAGTATGATGATATGTATCTCACAATCTGTTCGAGTGTGGTAACTGGAATAAACACGATTCTATCTTTGACTCACAACACAACTTTATTAATTGAAAATCTGGATATGTACAATTGCACACGATTCTATCTTACGCTTGCTGCTTTTTTCATGCTTCAGACTATATTTTGTATTGTTTATGCATATTTTTGAGCCTTGCAATCTTAAGCGCAGTTAAAATGGTTTTGTGTTTCTTAATCTAATCTTCTTTGTCGATTTGATTGGCTCTGGTGCAATTGTAGAAAGGCTAGTAAGACTCTTGGTTACAAAGAATATCAGTTTCACAGGGTCATTAAGGAGTTTGTGATTCGAAGTGGTGATTTTCTTTATGTCCCTTTACTTCTTATAATGTAACTATGAGATCAAGTAAAGAAAGAGTTAAAGTATTTAGTCTTTGAGATAATAAGAAATTATTTTCCCGATACACCATTATATGTTAAATGGTTATAAGATTGCCATGATGTGATGGTCGCATAACTAAAACCTCTTCCTTTTTGGCAGGCTGCAGAAGCATTCTTCTAAGGAGACCCCGAGGGAGCACGCAAACTCGTTGAAAAGGTACAATTTAGAAAGGAATTTTTGGTCTAAGTGTTAGACAAGAGATGAGTAGTCATGAAGCAAGCTTGAGCTTGATGCGTTATTAGTCCAAATAGTACGTTATTAGTCCAAGTAGCTAGCTAGACAAATAGTACGTTATTAGTCCAACTTCTTCCTTTTAAAATACACTCTTTGTAGCTTATGGTCTCTGAGATTTGTAACTTCATTAACTTGAAAAATATAATCGTTGTTAAATGCTGGGAATGGTGAAGTTTCAGGTGAGATTAAGCCAAGTGAGGAGGAAGAAGAAGTTGAAGAAGAAGAGAACAAAGGTCTCAAGATTAACTTGAGTATATGAGATAGTTAAATGTGTTGACTCTTGTAAAATAATTTAATTATATATATTATTTGAATTAATAATTATCGATTATTTTATAATTTTTAATATTATTATCGAAATTAATATAATTACTGAAGTTAGATTAATTAATTAATATTTTTTAAAATTCGTAGGAAAATGATAGGAATTTATTTCCTACCAAGATAGTCATAGGATATTTCAGGTAAGATTCTTTTGGTAAGTAAATGGTAGGAAATATTTTTTTACGAATGTTTTCGTAGGAAATCGGTCAAAAAATTCCTACCACTTTCTTACCACAGTTTCCTACAAAATTTCTTACTAATTTATTTTCGTAAGAAAATTCCTACGAAATTCCTACCATTCTCGATTTTCCTACGGGATATTTTCTACGAACATATTTCGTAGGAAAACGGTAGAAAACCGTTATTATCTACTGTTTTCCTACGATATTGGTCGTAGGAAATCGAATATTTTCTTGTAGTGTGATTGAAGATCATCTAGTGTCCTAGACAAGGTCCAAGCTTCCGCCGCTATTGCCGAAGGGACATGAGATCGTGCCTCAGTTCCTGCTGCTTCAAATCCACTTTTGTTAGCTCGAATAATCCAAGAAAGTCCACTTTCACACGTTGAATCTCTCCATGCTGCATCTACATAACAAGAGAAATGCATTTGCATGGTTTATACTCTAAAATTAATTTAAAGTATATATAGTTTAGTCCTTGCATGGCAAAGACATTCACCTAGCATCAGTTATTTATCTATTTTCATGAAATTTATTTGATTCATAATAATACACAAACTACCTATTTATCTATTTTGAATTCTCAGACTAACTATTATGCTTCCATTTTACACTTATCTGTTGACGAATATAACGATGTTCATTTCCCAATTAAACCTCCAAATTCAGTTAAAACTTTATTGTATAGTAATCTTTTAGACTAAAGATCAAGATTTGTTATACAGTCTAGTTGTTGGTTGATAAGTGTGTAATCTGTAGTTGCGTTTCGTTTCATGTTGCAGTAATCTTGTTTAATGATCTTGTTTAATGGCATGACGGGAAATTTCTTTCAAACGTATTGGAATTTTGTTGGACCATAAGTTATTAAGGAGGTTAACTTTTTAGACGAGTTTATTTCCAATTGAATGGAACTATACTATTTTTGCTTAATTCCTAAGAAGTCTAATTCTAGCAAGATGACTGATCTTTGGCCAATAAGTTTGTTTTTGGTATCATACACTCAGGGAGCTTTTGTATTGGGGAGACTAGTTTCAGATAATATTCTCATCACACATGTGATGGTCCATGCTCTTCGCACAAATTCGTTGTGCCATGAGTATTTCATACCAATCAAGACGGATATGTCAAAAGCGTATATGATCGTGTTGAATGAGATTTTTTTTTGGAAGAGTGGTTTCTAAGATTAGGCTTCCACATGAGATGAATTTAGTGGATAATGTTATGCGTGCGCTCAATAGCTTTTTCTATTTTGGTGAACGGTACTTCATGGTTTAATTAAGTCGGGAAGGGGAATACGTCAAGGAGACCTACTCTCACCTTTGACTTTCATATTGTGCGATGAGGCTTTGGAAAAAATTCATGAATAAGGCGGAAAAGAAGGTCGTATCACCAGGATGAGACGTAGGATGAGACGTACCAAGAAGACTTTCAGTTCAACATCTATTATTTGCAGAATGATAGTTTGTTTTTTTTGTCGGGAAAATTTGCGAGAATGTACAAAGTTACTTCATTTCCTTAATCAATATGGTGCAGTGTCGGGAAAAGAAATTAACTTCCAAAAGTTAGTCGTCACGTATGGGGAGAAGATAGACCCGATAATGAGTTAGTTTTTAGGATCATGATAAGGTATTATGAATAAAGGTGGCTTGGATAAGTATTTGGGTTTATTGGAATGTATTAGTGGTTCTAAGAAGTTATTGAGTTTCAACATTAATAAGCTTAAAGCTCGACTAAGTGGTTGGTATGCAAAAACTTCGTCTTTAGGAGGTAAGGAAATATTGCCGTATAAATCTGTTGTAATGGCACTTCATGTTTATGATATGTCGTGTTTTTCGCCTCACTAAATATCAATGCCAATAAATCTTAAGAGTCATGACTAATTTTTGGTGGAATGAGTACGAAACAAAAGAAAATACTTTGGATTTTTGGAAAAATGATGTGTAAGTTGATATATCATGGTTTTTACCCGTTTTTAACCATGATATAAGTACTTTTATTGAGTATTTTGAGTGTTTTTGGAGTCTTTCAGAGTCTTTTCAGGAATTAGGCACGATTGGAGCTAAATTGGATTTATTGAAGTTTCTGGAGCACTTCGGATCTGAAGCAGTTCAAGAGCTGATATGAAGCTCAGTATTGACCGACACCACAGAGCATCGATTGACACTGACATTTTGGAAAGAACGTAACTCACCATTTTTCTATCGATCGATACCATTTATGGTATCGGTCGATACCGGTACCCAAGAAATAGAACGCGCAATTCCTCAGCAAAGTCCGAAGAAGAAACTGAAGATTTCTTTATTTTGCAATGAACTCCAAAGCGTGTATGAGCTTTATAATTAGGTTTTTCAGCCGTTTTTAAAAGAAGAGAACTGAGAACTGAAGAGAGAGATTGGGCAATAGAGTTTCGGGAGAAAAACCTTAAACCCTCTTTGTATTCTTTACTCTATTTTACTTTGTGAAATCTATTTTATTCATGATGTTTGTTTCATTCACCATGTCTAAGTAGACTTCTTGTTAGGTTTAGGGTTATTCAAAGGTATTTGATGAATTGTTAAATTGGATTGAATTGTTAGAAAAATCTATAGAGTTCTTCACCTAGACTTGTGATTACTGCTTATTCTAGTTTCGCGACCTAGAATATGATCTTAGGTTGTTTGATTGGCACGCAAGTGTGATTGATTGCCTGAACTAGTGTTAGATGAGTAAAAGACCTATTCGCAAAAAAAATTGGTTTAGGATTTTGTGAACAATTGAACCTGATCATTAATGCTTGTTTGAATTCATAAGATTTGCAAAGAAATTTGAAATTCTATGTTTAGACATAGATAATCTTTGCAGCGACGGTTGGTTGATTTTACATTGTGTTTCAAGTTCAAAAACAGTGCTTAATATCCTCCTGACATTCTGTTTGATCTGCAATTCTGATTTACCTGCGAATTTCCCTAGGCTTAGCGTTTTCCTCCGTTGATTTTACAACCAGTTTTTAATCGTTTTGCTATTTTCTATTACATTTATTTTACTTAACTTGATTTATATTCTGAAATTTATTGAGTGATAATTTTGAATCTTTGTGGTTCGACCCCTAATATAGTACAGTTACTGCTTAGATACTTTTAGGGTATTATATTTGAGCATATCATAAGTCTAAGAAAGATGGAGGATTAGGCTTTAGATATCTAGAAAACTTCAATCAAGCTTTAAATGCCAAGCACGGTTGGAGGATTCTCTTAGAACCTGAATCTTTGCTCTCAAGAGTATATAAAGGAAGATATTTTAGCAAGAAAGATTTCATGGTTACTGGTGTGTCGGAACACGTCCTTCGTATGCATGGCGAAACATTTTACACTGTCGAGATTGGTTGGATAAGGATCTTATATGAAGTCTATAGGAGATGAAACCTCCACAAGTGCATGGCTCGAGAAATGGAGCATGGATGGTTCACCGACAAGACCATTTAATAAGGAGACCATAATATATTTAAATCTACATGTGTCTCATCTCAATAATCCTCAAGGCTAGTGGGATCAATTTATATCAAATGTATTTTTTTTTAATTGGAATATCAAACAATAATATAAACATATATTAAATGCATTAAAAACACTAAAATGTTTTTCATATATTATCCAACTTTAAATTAAAACTGCAAATATATATATATATATATATATATATATATACACAAATTTATGAAAGAAATTAATGCTATTTTATCTGTATAATATAAATCATCAAAGTTTTTGAAATTTAGTTTGTAAGTTTATTATATACTAAAAAGATTTTTTATTGAATGGTATTTATAGAAAATTATTTTCAATTTAAAATATTTTGACGAACATACAAAGTTTGGTTTTGATATCTCGGGATTAAATGATAAAAATTTTGAGTTTTATTTAAATTTTTCTTTTTTTTACAAAAATTACAGAAAAATTTAACCTTTCTAATTTTTCATAACAAACACCAACTTTAATTTTTATATTTTTCAACCAAAAATTTTGTTCCATCTAGTATTTTGTCGATTTTGGATTCGGTTCAGTTCGATATTTTGTTTGGGTATTTTTCCTAAGCCTACATACGAAGATTCTTACTAAAAGCTCTTAAAATCGCTCCTCCGACTCTTTTTGCTGAACAAGTAAATGAGAAAGATTAACTTAGACTAGCCTTTATCGGTTATGCTATGTTTTCATCTTTTTACTAAGTTGCGGATTTGATTGATCAGGATTTTGTGAACATGTACTTCAAGAAAAATCTAAAAGTCGATTCCTTTAGTGTATAATCTCATCCTTGCTATGTTATGGCGTCACCCCCAAAAAGTAGAGTTTGATAAAGTAAAAGGGGTGTGCTATTGGCAACGATAAGTTACATTTGTTTCACTTTCAAAAGTAAAGTAAACAAATATTTAAAGACTTTCTTACATGAAGAAGAAGATAGACTCGTCCAAGAGAAGGTTGTGGCACGTGGAATGGAGATAATGGAGCAAGAGATTAAGTTATTGAAGATATGAAAGTCGTAGAATTAGACTTTGAGAAGATTGCAAAATAAAAAATGCACATTTGCTTACTATTTCACTTGAATGAATATCTCAAGTGCGGAGGGTCTGGTTGAATGTTTTATCGGGATACTGAAGATGATAGAAAATCTGGGAAATAGTGTTCCAAAAAGCACACTTGATGGCTACAAAAAGGTATTTGAGAGGCTGTATAACATCAGATTTGAAGTTGAAACAAATATATATCATAGATTCAAAGCCTATCAAAGATAAGCTTGTAAGTGTTTCGAACAAACAAAAATTGATAGAAAAAGCGAAAACAAATAAATCTGTCAATATTAGCGAAGTTAAAACAGAGTATACTGAGTTGCAAAAGTAAAAGGATCTTTTGAAGAATATAGACTCAATGCAAGAAAAAGTTATGGCATGTGGAATGGAGATAATGGATGTAGAGTAGAGATCAAATTATTGAAGATAAGAAAGTCGTGGAGTTAGATTTTGAGAAGGTTGCAAAGAATGCACCTTATATTAACATAGAATCCATCTGAAGACAGAAAACATATGAACATAGCATATTAGTATCGACTATCAACATAGACAAAACACAACATAAATTGACAATATGCGTATGATTGTGATAATAAACAATTCGGACACACAACATATGAAAATCTTACAATTCGGACATACAAAATATGAACTACTTTGGACAATAATAGACAGTTCTTCTTTAAACTACTAAGCATACAATTAAAATCAAATTGCAGAGAGAAGCAATATAAATCGACAAAAGCAAACACATTAACCCAACACAAATATCAAAAACCTAATAAAATTTGAATCAACGAATCACTAAACGTATCACCTATTATGCAGCAAACTAGAGAGGACTATCAAATTCCAATTGAAACTCTCACCTAAAACTTCTGTACTAAACACGAAGAATATACAGTCAGAGCCGTGCCTTGAGATTTAGTGTCCGGAAGAGGTGTTAAGAAAATTGCCCTAATTCATATAAAATAAATCAACATTTCCGATTCATATATAACCAATAATAATCAATTTCTAAATAAATAAACAAAAATCAAAGCAAAATAACAAAATATCAATTCTAAAACATTATTTTATCCCTTTCTTCCCTATAAAATCACTAATTAAGCTTTCAATATCAAATCTTTTGACCAACTCCTTTTCGATAAATAAAATAACCAAGTCACGCAATCTCTCTTCTGACATACTTGAACGAAGATAAGACTTTATCAACTTCAACTTTGAAAAACTTCTTTTAGCAGATGCAACTGAAATTGGAATCATCAACAATATTCGATAAGCGATTCATGAGTTCGGAAAAAATCCTCAACCTTTTTCAGAAAGTCTAACACTTCAATAGGCCTCTTAGCTTCCCTTGGTAAAGCTTCTCTTAGAACTTTTAGTTCATAAAACATATCATTACCGACAATATCTGAATGCTTCACATGTGTTAGATAATCTTCAAGTCTGGTACACGATGCCATCAACTATCATTACTTGCCAACTGCAATTTTTTCAAAACAAACAAAAAGCCAAATATTTATTTATACCTCTGAAACTGTTCAAATCTCTACAGCTCTCTTCTGGTGATAATACTACATTTCCTTCATCTTTCTCAGATTCTTCGCTATAATGTCGTTTTTTCTAATGGTCCGCTTTGCTTTTTTGGGAAATATAGCCTCAATCTCCATGAAATCTGCAATTTCTTTAGCTTCCAACTTTGCTTTCTAAAAGCCAAAATCCTTGTACTTTTGAAAATAAGAAACCAGCCCCTTCAATAGCAACATCAATATGCATGTCTTCTGATTCCAAAACCTTACTGACAATATTCACAGCAAAAGAAGATTATACCAAATGACCATCGAAACAAAGAACTCAAAACTCCCAATTCTATGTGTTTCACTTGTTGCAAGACACTGAGCTTCGCTCTGCTCTTTCGGATCATCACTGTTCTCAATAATGTAAACTAAAGCATCCATAATTTTAGGAGCTTGAATCGTATAGCCTTAACACTTTCAACATGACTTTCCCATCTAGTCTGGGACAAAGGCTTGAGTGTTTGGCCTCCCACACTATCCTCTAATATTTTTCACTGCTTATTTGATGTTGCAAAAAAGCAATAAGTGCGCTGAATAATTCCAAAAAATGAGATTGCCTTTGAAGAAGTGGTTGCCATATCACAAAGAGTAAGATTAAGACTATGACAACCACATTTGACATCAAGTAATATTTTATGCACTCCTTTGTGTTTTCCCTTCATATTAGAGCCATTATCATAGCCTTGCCCCCTCACATCATCAATTTTCAGATCAAAAGCAACTAACATATCTTGAAGCTCACCAAAAAGTTCTTCTCCAGATGTATCATCAACTTTCAAAAATGTTAAAAATAATTTTTCAACCTTAATGGAAGTGGCTGAAACATCTACACACCGAATGACTACAATCATTTGTTCATGATGGCTAATATCTGGAGTACAATCAAGAATGACTGAGAAAGAACTTTGCACCTTGAATTTTCTTGATAATTATACGTTTTATCTCATTAGCTGACAAAGCTATCAACTCATTTTGAATTTTGCTGTTGAGATAGTGATGTTGACTTTCACCTTCTTTAAAACCTTCAAAGATGCTTTATCATCATAGGATCAAAATCAGCAAGCATCTCAATAAAACTTTAAAAGTTCCCATTGCCACCTTTTCCAATCTTTTCACTGCTTCCACGCAACGCTAGATGTTGTTTAGCAAGTATCTTTACCAGAAAATTTATTCTAAGTAAACACCTGCCTCCAACGAATTCTCTCTTTATTCATTTCATCTTGAGCATATTTATCAATGGTCTGATTTTTCTGTAGTCTGAAACTATTGTTCAATGCTTTTGAGTAAACAAGCCAATGACGATCTTGTTTTTTCGAAACTTATAATCAATCGAGAGTCGTTTTGCTGGATCTTGCATAACCATAAAATCTCTCCGTTCATTCCATCCCATTTTTTATGCTTTTCTAGTTTCCAGGATCATACATATCCAAAAATCTACAATGCTCATCTTCATCCTCTTTTTCTTTCAATTTCTCATCATTCATTACATCCTCGTTTTCATTCAAAGCCTCTTCATCCAGTGCACTCACATCTTCTTTTTCATTTAAATCATCTTCACTCACTACATTCTCATTCTCTGGCTTAAGAATCGCTTTTTCTATATCATTTATATTCTCATCCACTCCATAAATATCTTGATGTTCATCATTACTTTTTGAAGACTTATCAAGAGTTTTAGGTATTTTTCTGAAGTACCTCAATAAAGTATTTGCTTGAGACTTCTCTTATTTTTCTCTTGTCTTCTTTAGTTTTCTTTTATCATTTCCACACAATTGTCTTTTCAAGTTGTTGGCAGACATCTCTAATAACGAAAAGAGTTACAACAATATTTTAATAACATACTTAATTTACACATGCTTTTTGAACTATCAGACACTACCAATTCTAGAATGCATAAAATTACTAAACATCTATAAAATTATAAATAACTTGTTTAGAATCTTCCACCGTTCCACGTAGTCTTCAATAAATTAATGTTGAAATTGATATTTGCACCTCACAATCATAGACTTTGTATTTATGTGCCACAAAATTAATGATCAAATTACCAAAAAAAAGAAAGAAATTTGATGTATAAAGTACGTTCTATTCTAATTATAACTATAAGATTAGTTTATTATAAACTATCAATTTAAGAGGTGCAAAGCAATTAAGCAAACAGACTACGTTGTGGGTTTATTAGCTAACAAACAGACTACGTTGTGGGTTTATTAGCTAACAAACAGAGCCATTATCAAAGCTAACTACATGACGTACTGACGTAGTCTACGTGACGTACTGACGTAGTCTACGCCTTCTTCTAAATAAAAATATCACAAATTCCGTTAGATAAAACAAAATTATAATAAAAACAAATCATAGCAATTAGCAAATAACTATTGATTTAATTATTGTAGTGAAAGAAGAAAAATCAAATTTTTAAAACTGTAAATCTAGCCCTGGGATTAAAAACCGAACCAAAAAACCAAATTGAATCGAAAAGTGATTAATGGATTTTGGTTCGAATTTTGTTCGGATTCGGTTATTAAGACAGAATCGATCGCCAACATATCTAATTATAATCGGTTATCGGTTTGGTTCCGCCGAATCAAACGGTTAACCAAAAGAACATAAAACCCTAATTACTAATAACCCATCTTCTTGTTCTTCCATTTTTCTTTCTTTCTCCTCCTCGTTTTCTCCAAAATTCTTCTCCTATATGCTACCAGCTCCATCGTCATCTTCTTCTAATCAGATCTCCTTCTTCTTCTTTCTCTTCTCCTTCTCCTTCTTCTTCTTCTCCGATCTCCTTTGTCTTTTTCTCCAAATCACCGACAAGTTCGGGATAGAGACGTTGCTCGGAGATTTGGTTTTGGCTGCGTCTTAGACCCTGAGACGAATTTAAAACCCAATTCGCATATTTTCCAAGTTACACCAAAAATCCCAAAATAAAAAAAAACTAAGAACTCTATAAGCGATTTCATAAAATCACTCGATCTTAGCTCAAATTTCTGAAATCAAGGGTAAGTCTTAGATTTGTTAAGCTCGATCTTAGCTCGAATTGATTAGTTTCATTAAGCTAGATGTTATATCGAATTGATTAGTTTCCTTGCTCGATTCTTTTATCATAATCCGATTTGTATAATTTTTTGATTAGTTTTGTTTGTAGGTTAACATAAGTAATGCATCTAGAGTCTCGAACGGATCATCAAGTTCCCGTGCTAGAGAAAGAGTTGTAGGTGTACCTAAAAGATGGTGTTGTGGGGAGCTAATTGTGGCTCAAATTAGCAAATGTGAGACCAATCCTTACTAGAGATACTTTCGATGTGCTTATGCTACATCAAATAAGGTGGAATTGAAACAGTCGAGACTTATGTCTTCAATGATCATGAATGTGCTTATGTCTTGGTTGTTTACTTTTTCTTGTAGCTTATGAATGATGATCATATATTCAAATGGATTAATGAGGCAATGCTAGAGGAGATCGAGACATTAGAATTGAAACACTCGAGACTTCAACAAGATATGAGAAATTAAATCAGAGCATATGGACATTGAGAGATGGAAATGAAGCTTGACCAAGAGATAAATGAAGTTTGTATGGAAGTTAAGTCTGATTTGAAGAAGATGATGTTTCTTCTAGTGCTTGGATGTATTCTCATTTTGATTTGGTTGAAGATTATGGTGAATTGGTGATTTGGTGTATTATGTACTCATTTGTGTTGGATGTTTCTAATTGCCTAATGGATTTAACTATTTGGTTATGTTATGGTTATTTGGTGTATTAGGGGTACTCATTTTGGTTGTTTAATGACAATGTATTAGGTACTCAGTTTGCTTGTTTAACAACAATGTACTCATTTTGGTTATCTTAATTGTGTTATTTAATTACTTTAACAACAAGAAGAAACAATAACATGAGAGACAACATTCCATTTGGTACCAAAAACTCAGTCACAAAACATTAGTAGGTTCAAAGTGTTACAATGGTTGCAAAAAAAAAACAGAATCCCAACCACTTACACTAACCCAAATACATACCCTAAACACATTGATTCATAAACATACTAATTCATAAACTTGAGTGAGACATTCTTGACTGGTTTGAGAAGCATGCAACTGATTGGTTTGAGAAGTCTGCACATGAGAAGCCTGTACTTGAGAACCCTGAGAAGCATGCACCTGAGAATCCTGGACCTGAGGAGCTTGCACGAGACACACACACATGAGACACACTGACAAACACAAAGACAGACACACACATCCACTGACAGGCACATACACACACACATCCACGGACAGACACATACACACACACACATACACAGACAGACACACACACACAAACATTTACATACATGTCTCTTGTTTACTATGAAACCAACAATTGTGATTTATAGAACCACATATGCCACAGTGCATGATCCTTTTCTTCTCTTTTTTCTTGCTTGGAGACTTATTGATACCTCTTTTCCTTTTTTTATCAGCTTTAATAAGATACTTTCTATCAGGTTATGCTAGTTCAGGAAGCACAATCACATTATTCCCCGTGGTTGATGGCCAAAATCGTGCACATCTCAATGGCACAATTCCCTCCGAGTAATTCCTTCTACACATAGCTGTCCGGAACCAATGACAAACAAAGTCCTCATGTACTAGCTTATTCATCAGAATGACTCCATAAGCATGTTCCCAGGGAATTCCACAAATTTTCCACTTCCTTCAACTGCAAATCCTTTGTTCTAAGTTCACCTTAAAGGAACATCCACTGATTAGTGCTTCATAGTTTCCATTTGTGCTCCTAATAATCTTGCACTCAGAAGCCTGACTGAGATCATCCTTGATAAACCGAGACACATATGGTGTACAAATACCTGAGATTAAAGAAGCAAGAAAATATACTCAATCACACAAACAAAAAATTGATGGAAAGAAACATATACTTTTATGATCATGGGAAATTGCAGATCTTCTAGCAATGCCGGCCATGACAAGTCTTCTCACAAGCATATGTACAAAATGTTTCTCTCTTGCTTTGTTGATTGAATTGTTAAAAGATATTTTTGGAGTGGTTATCCACATCTTCACAGTAGCTACCTAGCTTGTAGAAGACCATATACCTAGTCTTTGGCTTTGTCTTCATAACATCATTGTACACAATGTCATATCACCTTATTTTTTCCAAGTGCCACTCATACTTTAATTCATTGTAACTCCTGAACAAGTTCCATAAATATAGCTTCATTTTTCTCTATGTCTTTTCTTCAAGTTTCCATAGATGTGTCTGACACACATTCTATGCTCAATCTTAGTTAACTCTAATTCCACAGCCCTGATCGATCTCTAAAACATAATAAATAAGGTTAAAACAAGGATCCATTATAAGTGAAAGAAACATAATGAAGTATTCACAACCATAGTTACCTTTTGCCTGTTAGAAATCATAATGAAGCCATCACCATCTTGAAGACCCAAATTAGCCTTTAGTCTTCTTACAAACCAAAGACTGTTTTCAGTGTTTTCCACTTACACAACACACCATGCTAATATATATAGCATTATCCACATCTCTACCTATAGGAACCAACAATTGTCCCTTCACTTTTGATTTCAGCAAGCATCCGTCAACCCCTATTAGTGGCCTACAAGCTCTCTCTAGGTTCTTCTAATCACATCAAAGCAAACATAGAACCTATTGAACACATTTTGACCTTCAGCTGCGGTCAAAGTATAAACCTCTACAGTGGAATCCAGGTTCTCATGCACTATCTCAGCTGCATAATCTCTAAGACGTGCAAACTGCAAATCATACTCTCTCTCAATCCACCACAGTGCCTTATTCCATTTAGATTGACACTGAGGCCTACTCATGCAATCTTTCTTAACCAATTCTTCAATCTTTTGAGGCATAGAATACTCGGGTTCTTCTTGGATCCTATCTATAAACAACCTAGCTATCTCATGAACCTTAAACATCTCACAATCTCCATTAACAATACATGAATGCTTATCTTTAAACACTCTAACTTTCCACATTACATCATTCGACAAAGCTGAAGCATATATCTTCCATTCACAGTTTTCACCCTCAGTTGAACCACTGATGAGAGTCTCCAAAGATTGGCACTTCTGAGTTGAGAAAAAGGATAGGCCTTACTGTTATCAACAGTGAAGCTTCAAAGACAAAGGTTGTGGACTGAATGGTCGCATAGAAGATGCGGTGTGATATTCCAGATCGAATTCTCAGGATATTTCACACCAAAGAAAACGAAATTGTTTGCCTGATATTACACACCAACAATGATCTAACTTGAAAGAGTTCTTGATAAAAAGATAGATAAGTGTTTTACAAAGCCATGGACAAAAATATAAAGAAAAAGTAGAATTAAAGTTTTGGAAACACACCCAAGACTATCTTGGAAACAAACAGAATTAAAACTGAGTTTGAAAATTAAAAATAAAACCTTTCTTCGTCTAATTTCGAATTCTCCATGATGGACTAGGCTGGAATCAACAAAATGGGTGATTTGGAAGTAATCCAATTGCTTCATTAAAAACCTTACTTTGAAATACCTTTTGGGAAAAAACCAAATATAAGTGAAAAAGAGTACAAAGGGATCACTTGTCCATTTGTTGATTGTCTTGGATCCTGTATCAAAACTAATGAGGTTTTAATGAAACCTTCTCCCTTCTGGTCCAAGAGATGTGATTGTTTCTCAATGTGGTTAAGTAATCCTCCGATTACTTTGTTGAATTTCTTGGCTCTAGAACGAGTCATGGGTCCTGCTGGGGCAAGTAAAGCTTCTTCAGCTACAAGCTCATCCCCAGCTACTAGTTCATCCTTAGATACAAGCTCATCTCCTTCTAGTTTAAGCTCCATGTACTTAGTGCTATCCATGATCACATCATCCCTCTCTTCTTGAAAAGGATTTGACCTCAAATCTGGATCATCTGCCATAAAAAGAATCAATTCTGAAACATTAAAACTAGAACTTACATTATATTTACTTTGCAAATCTAGTTGATAAGCATTGCCGTTGATCCTCCTTGTTATTGTAAAAAGACCATAAATTCTTAGCATCAGTTTGGACTTTCTTTCAGCTGGGAACCTCTCCTTTCTCAAGTGTACCGGATCTACAACTACAAATATCATGCTACGCCTTCCCTTGTTTGCTTTCTTACCATACTGCTTAATTTTTTCTTCTATGTTCTCTTCGGCTTTCTCATGAATCTGTTTACAAGATCAACTTTCTTTTTTCCATCCATGCTAGTTCTTTTACTCAAAAGCAAAGGGATTAGATCCAAATGGAGAATACTTAGAAACAGAATGCACATGATGGTTATATGCAAACTCATCGTGTGGCAAACAATCTTCCTAAGTTCTCAAGTTCTTTTCGATTAATGCACGTAGAGAGTAGATAAGGTTCTGTTAACTACTTCTGTTTGTCCATCATTTTGTGGGTGACATGTAGTTGAAAACAATAGCTTAGTACCCAACTTACACCATAAGGTTTTTCAGAAATAGTTAGGAAACTTAGTGTCTCTATCAGAAACTATAGTTCTAGACATTCCATGCAAACAAACTATTTTTTTGAAGAAGATATTAGCAACATGCGATGCATCATCAGTTTAGTGATATGCTATGAAATGCGCCATCTTAGAAAATCTATCAACAACTACAAAGATAGAATCATTTTCTGCCCTAGTCCTAAGTAATCCAACCACGAAATCCATAAATATATCTTTCCAAGGATGAGTAGGAATAGGCAAAGGAGTATACAAACCGTGGGGTTAAACCTTAGACTTAGCTTGTTTACATTTGGTACACCTTTCACAAATTCTTTCAACATCTCTTTTCATGTGTGGCCAATGGAAATGATCTTGCATCACCTTAAGTGTCTTGGCAACTCCGAAATACTCCATCAGATCTCCTCCATGAGCTTTTCTAACAAGCTATTCTCGATCAGAACAGTTAGGCGCACACAGATGATTTTCATAAAATAAGAATCCATCATGCTTGTAGTATCGACCAGAAGCAAACTTCTCCAAAGATTGATAAATTTCTTTGAAATCAGAATCAAATTTCATATAAGGATTTAAGCTGTTCAAATCCTAACAACTTTGCTTCAAGAGTTGAGAGTAAGACATAAGTTCAGGATAATGCACCAACAACTACATTATCCTTGCCTTTTTTGTATTTGATGACATAAGGGGATGTCTCAAAGAATTCGACCCACGTGGCATGTCTCTTGTTTAGTTTCTCTTGACCTTTCAATTGCTTGAGAGACTCATGATCAATGTGTATAACAAACTCCTTAGGCCACAAGTGATGCTGCCATGTTTGTAAAGTTCGATCTAGTGCATAAAACTCCTTATCATATGTAAGATATTTTAAGGTGGCTCCTCCAAGTTTTTCACAGAAATAAGCAATAAGTCTCTTATCCTGCATCAATACAGCTCCAATTCCTATACCAGAAGCATCACATTCAATTTCAAAAAGTTTTAAGAAAATCTGGTAAAGTTAAAACAAGGCATAAGTAAGATTCTCTTTTAAGGACTGAAATGCATCTTCTTGGACTTGTCCCCATTTAAAACCAACGTCCTTCTTGAAAACTTCTATGAGTGGGGCAGCAATGGTGCTAAAATCTTTCACAAATCTCCTATAAAATACAGCGAAACCATATAAACTCCTCACTTCTCCTACAGTTTTTGGACTTGGCCAATCTTTAATGGCTATGATCTTTTCTTCATCCACTTTGATTCCATCTGCACTTACAAAAAAACTTAGAAACACAAGGTTATCTGTGCAAAACGTGCATTTCTTAAGATTAGCAAAGAGTTTTTCTATCTTAAGAACACTTAAAACCAGATTCAAATGTTCAACATGCTCATCTAAACTCTTGCTGTAGACTAAGATATCATCAAAATAGACCACAACAGACACTCCTATGTATGTCCTCAGAACATGATTCATTAGCCTCATGAAAGTACTAGGTGCGTTTGTTAACCCAAATGGCATAACTAACCATTCATACAGCTCATGCTTAGTTTTAAAGGTTGTTTTTCATTCATCACCTTCTTTCATCCTAATCTGATGATAGCTACTTTTAAAATCAATCTCACAAAAGATGCTAGAACCGTGCAATTCATCATGCATAGCATCTAATCTAGAAATATGATGTCGATACTTCACCACAATATTCTTGATTGCTCTACAGTCAACATTCACCATAATATTGTTGATTGCTCTACAGTCAACACATATGCGCCAACTGCCATCTTTCTTAGGCACAAGTAGAACTGGTACAACACACGGACTTATGCTCTCTCTCTCTGATGTGTTCGTTCTCCATGAGCTCATTTACTTGCTTTTCTAACTCCTTTGTCTCTATTGGTTCTCGACAGTTTGGAAGTGAAGCTCTTAGTACAAAATCTATTTGATGCTCAATCTCTCGGATATGTGGTAAACCTGTTGGATTTTCCTAAGGAAACAAGTCTTCCTAATCCTGCAAAAGAGACATCATCTCACTTGGCAGCAACGGTGCAAGGTCAGTTAAGCTCATGAGAGCTTTCTTAAAAACAAATAATAACATTGGCTGATTTGAAAATAAAGCTTTCTTAACCTCACCAGCCTTCGAAAACAAGTTTGAATGCTTGGAAATTCGTTCTTTCTTGTGTTTGAGATTCATCTGATCTTTGTAAACTTCTTGTGGTGTCATAGGAACCAGAACTGTTTTTCTGCCATTAAACTCAAACGAATGGCGATTAGTGAATCCATCATGAGTTACCTTTCTATCTGATTGCCCCGGCCCTCCAAGTAGTATATGGACCAGCTTACATTGGTAAAACAACACATAGAATTTCGTCCTCATACTTTCCAATGGCTAGAGGCACTTTTACTTGACTGTTTACTTTCATTTCTCCACTATCATTAAGCCACTGAAGCTGATATGGTTTTGGATGCTTCATCACTTTCAATTGAAGATTTTTAACCATTGAATCACTAGCCACGTTGGTACAATTTCCTCCATCAATAATCAGGCTGCAAACTTTGCCCTGGACAATGAATCTTGTATAGAACATATTCTCCCTTAACTCCTGCTCTACAACCTTAGTTTGAATGCTCAAGGACCTTCTGGATACTAGTAATTCTTTTTTAGCTGGGTTTTCCTCATACTCTTCTGAAGATGGACATGATTCTAGTTTCTCATCATCTGATTCAATTTCTTCATTTTCAAGCAAAACCATAACCCTTCTATTGGAGCACTCATTTGTATAATGCCCCCTTCCTTGGCACTTAAAACACCTCGAATCACATGTTATGGTTGTAGTAAACTCAGCTTTGCCTTTGTTGTCATGAGCTGGATTATACAGTTTAGTCTCAACCCTTGGAATTATGGTCTCGACGTTCCTTTGGATAATTTTGCTTCTCCTCTTTCTGAAAGCTAGGTCTAGACGTTTCTGCTTCATACCAGAACGTGAAGCTCTCTTTCTTTTAAGCTGTTCTTCCACCAGAATAGCTTTATGTAGGAATTATTCTAATTCCACATAATGTTGCATTTTTGAATTGTCCTGGATGTATCTATTCAAACCACTAAGAAATCTAGACATGCTCACAGCATAAAGTTTCCATTTCTTTATAATATTCTTGAACAGGGCGGTTTCTTTGAGTTATTCTCCTTGGCTTTTGATGAAGCACTTGATGGTAATGACTGGGCACAAACCGCTTCCTCATCAAAGTTTTCATTTCTTTCCTCATCAAATTTTCATTTTTTTCCAGGTTTCAACTGGATACTCTCCATTGCATCTTCTGGAAGTAACAATCTGATCCCACCAGCCTAAGAGCATTATCAAAGAATTATGTAGCAGCAACTCTCACTCTGTTGATTTTTGTGTAGTGTTGACAGTTAAAGACCAACTCCATTTTCTAATCCCACTCCAAATAAGCATCTATCTCTCCTTGGGATTCTTTTTTGTTGAATCCTTTTTTGTGATCTGTTTAGCTCATGATTGTTGCAGTTCTTGACGAAGAGCATTTATTTTGGCATTCATCATCTACTCTTTTCTAGACCGATAGCTTCTACTAACAGTTTGTTGTTGTTGTTGTTTTCCTCATTGTTTTCAGACATCTTTCCTGAAACAATTATGACAACATATCACCAGTAACAAGTTCTTGAAGAGTTACGTAACAATCTGATTCATAGTACATATCCAAGATGAACAGATGATTTTAGCAGCAGATCAATCACACAAATTTTCTTAACAAAACATACTCTAAATGACAGATAAGTGACAGATTTATCAATCTAGAACACAAATAGTGACGAACTGGACAGTAATAAAAGCATTTTAGAAAAAGAAAACTCAACTTTCAAAGTGTGCTCTGATACCACTTGATGAGATCCTCCAAAAATCGTCATTCTTGAGTTAAGAAAAGGGATAGGCCTTGCTGCGACGAAACCGTGAAGCTTCAAAGACAAAGGTTGTGGATTGAATGGTCGCACAGAAGATGCGAAAGACTTCTGATATTCCAGATCAAATTTAATTACTCGAGTAATTAACACGAAATACTTAAACTGCAAGGGCACGGTGAAGTGCGCAGTAGGATGTTCGGAGTCGATCCACAAGTACCAATAGTGCTCTAGATTTGCCAGATTCGTAAATAGCTAAAGCGTAAAAAAGTTGTTTTGTTTTTCAGTTGTAAATAAAAATGCAAATAATAAACAATGTAAGTTATATAATAAAAACATTGGGTTTTAAGGTAATTCAGAGAAACTCAACAGATGAAACAATTCTCAAACATGAACACCATATTAGACTAATTCTCTTTTAAGACATTAATCCCTAAAATTGACTAATCAATTTTACAAACTGTCATTTGAGATCTCCTAGTCAAATTTGCACAATCAATCAATTTCACTATGTTCACAATATTTCCTAAGATAAACTATCGTTGGCTAAGAGCATATTGCTCAATTCACATAAATTTAGTTAATCTATCAACACTTTCATGTATAGGGACACCTAGGATCTAAAACAGGATGATCAATTCGATTTTAGCATTAAAAACATATGACTTGAAGAAAGTAAAGATTCAAAGTTTCCTAGAACGATCATATTATCAAACCATTGAACCCCTACTTAAAACCGTAAAACCCAATTAAGGAACTAATCACACAAAACAAAAGAAATAACACAAATCAATGAAGAAGTCATAATAAAATTACAATTGATTAAGAAAATAGGGTTCAAAAATGTTCTCCAAATTGTCAGATATGATGAATCTCAGATCCCAGAGAGTAGCTTACAATGGTGAAAGTCTCTCCAGAAAAAAAAAGGTAGAAAATAAAAGATAGGTCTTAGGGTTTTTATACCCCTTGCAAAAACAGAATAAAAATAAACAATAAGAAAAATCAGCCTTACGATCAGATCGGTCGATCCTTCTTTGGATCGATCAATCTCTTCTTTCTTTTCTCGGTCGTGTATTCCGATCGATTGGTCTTAGTGTGGATCGATCAGTCTCTTCTGTGGGTTTTGATCGATCGATCCTGGTGTAAATCGATCGATTGTTCTCCTTCATGCCTAACACTGTCCCGCAATCTTCCCGAAAAACATGTAAAAACTTCCTATTCCCACATAATGTCCCTTAACCTGCAGAAAACACAAGCCTCAACCAAAAGAACACTAACAGACACTAAAAGGACGTAACAGACTCAAAAACGATGCACATGGTTACACATAATGATGATGACATACAGATGCATGAGGTTTGAAACATGGGTAGGTATACAGATGAGGTACTAGACTAAATGCTTGTCGAGCTATTCAGAGTTTACAAAGAGTGATATAAATGATGCGAAGAAAAATCTGAATATATAATCCATTACATGATTATCAAGCCCCTAAGTGAGATATAATAAGTTCGGCTTAAGTTCCAATAAACAAGGTTAAGCTCAAGTCATCCAAAATTCTAAGTGATAGGTATTACAATACAGTGATTGAAGCATGAATTTTCCTGCGTTTCCAAGTTTTCCATCTTCAATGCAGAAACAATCATAAGACAATGATAAACGATAAAGTGCAGTTCCCTAAGAAAAGGTCATAGTTTTCGACAATTTTTGATTCAATAAAACAGACACGGTTTTTACTCGATAAATTAGACTCACTGACTCAAAGAAATACATAAGAAGAAAAACATCCAAAAGATAACATCAGTAGATGAGTGACATCCTCCCCCAGACTTGCTTCACACCGTCTCGGTGTAAAAACAAACCCAAGAGAAATGCCACAGACACAAATAATAGAAAACTAAAAAGAAGGAAAATAACAAAAGACAATACGGGAGACTAGGAGAAATTACTAGCATTCAATGGTGATGAGGAGGACTCCCGCTTGCGCTCTGGCTCTATATCCAAGGTGTGTCTCTTGCTCCTACAAAAGCGAGTGTCAGTAGAGTGCCCTGGTGAGTATGGTGGTGAGGCTCCGCTGGGTCCAGCAACTTTCTCAGCATGCTTGGCCCTAATCTCTCTGTCCAAAGGGCTGCCACCATCCTTAGAACCACCTCTGCCTTGTGTCCAAGAACTTCAAGCAAAAGCGCAAGGTCTAATGTTCATCAAAGCGGTCCACATATGATGCATCATCCTATTGGTCGTCTTCTACGACTTGACAATCCACTCTAGGCGTCCTGAGATATCCTCTATTGGAGGCACACGTGGTAGGCGGTAGCAGTCTAGGATAGGCGGGAGAAGTAGGTATGATTGTGGCTCATCAGAATGTTGCGGCTCATCTACGAGACTGTCATCATCACCCTCTGCAATAACATGCTCTGGAGGCATATCATGGTCAGCCTCAAGTACAGGAGCCTGTTGTGGTCTAGGAATGCCTCGACGACGAGATAGTCCCCTGCTAGTCTCTAAAGGATAAGGGACAAGAAACTCATCACTAGGAAGGAACTCTAAGCTCTATCGAGAAAGGAGAGAAGTTATGCCCGATGCAGGTAGCCAGCAGAAACAAAGGTATCCCTCTCGATCTTGAAATTGATACACTTTCTCCTTCTTGATTATATGGCAATGCTCTAGATACTTCATGTCTATCTTCTCAATAGTTGTGATCTTCTCAGAATTGGATAAATTGAGCTTTGTGTGAAGCAGGATAGGTGTGAGAAGCGAACCAAGGCAGAGCTGACTCGTCTTCGGTGGGCTTCTCTTTACCTGCATTAAGTTATCGCACAAGACTGCCGCAAGGTTTGTCTTAGGTCCCTCGTAGTCCTGAAACTCAGGTAGCAAGTGCTTGATAGTATACCATAGCATAATCAGCTCCTCATTGTGCACCGCACCCGCCTAAGACTTGAAAAAGAAGGCATGGCTAAGGATCTTAGCCACAATACACAGAACTCAATGTTAGCCACAATACACAGAACATAATCTAGCAACTACACATGCACGAAAGAGTTCTTCTAACTATTCTTAGCAATAAAATAATATGAATTCAATGTTATGAACCTAAGAACTCAAGATAAATTCGAGTTACCTTCAACATCACATTATTTACCCAAAATCAGACTGAAAATCAAGAATTTGAGTTACTTACCTTATAGCAAATTGAGGCAGCTAATGCTAGAAATAGAAAGAACATGAAAAACTTTATGGGTTAGAGCCAAGAACCGACCAAACCAAAGAAGAACTGAGAGAAAAATGAAACAAAGAAGATGAAGAATGGTGAGTGATAGAGAGAAGGGCGACAGATCGCTCGGGCAAGAAGACGAAAGAATCGCGAGGGTTTTGAGTGTCCGGTCTGATTTTGTTTTGATTTAAATGAAATCGGGTTAAAACTAACATGGGGAATGATCATTCGATATGTGGGCGATCGATCTCTTCGCTTGTCCGACGTCGACACGAGGGATCGATTGATCTCTCAGTGGGATCGATCAATCGGCTTTCTCTAAAGTGGTCTGGCAGATCGGATCGATCGTTTGGATCATTGGATCGATCGGTCAAAGTCGTCTGACATGGTCCAGGTGATCGGATCGATCAGTCGAGTTGGGATTGATCCATCAAAGTCGTCTAACATTGTCCAGGAGATCGGATCGATCGATCGAGTTGGGATCGATCGATCGATGTCACCAGAAGTGGTCTACAAGATCAGATCGATTGGTCTGATCATGGGATCGATTGGTGTGGTTGGGTTATTTGATCTTAGGATTGATCGGTTCATTGCCTGCCAGGTTCTTTTTTCTGTTTCATATGAACACACAGATAAATCCTACTAAAGACGATCAGTCTGACAGCTAGACTGATTGTTCAAAATCAAACAACAAAAGGAAGGAAATCGAAAAAAAAAATATATACAAAGTATCTAGTGGGTTGGCTCCAACCAAGCGCTTGTTTTAGGTCGTTAGCTTGACGTTGGTGAGGCTCTAAACATTATCCGGGTCAGAAAGAGGTGTTTGAACACCTTCTTCTTGTTGTGCATCGGTGAGATACGGTTTCAGCCGCTAACCATTAACTGTGAATGGTTCTCCATTGGGATCCAATAGAGTGACCTCTCCATGTGGTTTTACTTCTTTGATGGTGAATGGACCAAACCATCGGGATCAAAGTTTTCCTGGAAAAAGTTTCAACTGTGAGTTAAATAGAAGTACCTTATCATTCTCTGCAAAGTTTTTTAGGATGATTGTCTTTTCATGAACAGCTTTGGTCCTTTCCTTGTAGATTCTGGAACTCTCATAAGAATCCAAACGAATCTCATCCAATTCATTAAACAGGATCATACGCTTCTCTACCGCGGTTTTGAAGTCGAAATTCACAAGCTTAGTGGCCCACATTTCTTTGTATTTGAGTTCTACAAGTAGGTGAAAATACTTCCCATATATGAGCATGAACTAGAACATATTGTACCGGAGGAGTCCTTGATCATTCCATTTGGTCCCACGATACGTGCAAAGACTAAGAAGCTCAAGGAAGCTATTGGCGGTATACATAACCAAATCAAGGAGCAACCAAGCTATTTAAGCCAATAGGGAAATGAAACTACATTAGTTATGATCTAGTTCAAGAAGGCTAGTGGGCTTGTGGTCTAACTTTGTGCTATTTTTTCCTGTCTTTGTTTTTAACCCAATGGGTTTTGCGAAAATAGGTTTTTAACGAGGTAAAGTTAGATCACCTAATTATCCAGCCTACCAAGCCCATGCTCAAATACACTTCATTTTTGTCTATCTTCATGAGGCCGAAGCCCAAAAACATGTTTTTAGGGTTTTTTTGTTTGTTGTTTCTTTAAAAACTCTAACAACCTCTCTTTTTAACACTTAACAATTTTCTTATCATTTCGATTTCTCTTTTGAATTAGAGAGTGATTATCTTCTTCTTTGCTTGTTGGTGTGTCATATCCATCAAGTGTTCGATTCTTTTTGGTGTGTCATATCCAGAAGGATCGATTGGTATATCAAAGGATTTCCGCCTCCTTTGTGCAACTCATCACTCCACATCCCTTGAGGCTCCAACGCTTGCAAGTGTTACCCCGGTTACTGCCCATATTTAGAGTGTTGAATTCTAGGGAAAATCTTATTAAGTGGTATCAGAGCTACGCTCTATACTCTGGGTAATCTCGTTCCTTATCCCTTTGTGCATATGTTTCTATCATATTCTTGTCTTTTCATCTTCTAATCCGTTTTTTTTTTCATCTTTTCATCTGTTGGATTTTTAATTTCTATCAATCTAAAATAAAAACCCATAAAAATATGTTTTCGTTTGCTGTTTGTGTGTGTTTATTCGAAATCAAAACCCATAAAACATCATATGTTACTGATTTCATTTTATGTGTTTGTTAAGCGTGTGAAACATAAACGTGTACTATGGAAGATCAAGGATTTTATTCTGACCAGAACACATGTGATGAGGAGGATGCTTCATGGAAGAGTTATGGTCTGAAGATGAAGAAGACTATGAACTTGAATCAGTCAGAGAACAACTTGAGCCTAAACCATCAGATTTTGTTAGATTTAGTTTAAGCCAGCATAAGTGGTATGGAGAAGAAGATGCATGACGTGGAGAGCTTAATTTCAAGCAATCAGACAACACAAGGAGCTTAGCATGGAGTATACCACATCAAACTTCTCACACTCCTAAACAAGTGGTTCATTTTAATTCTCATTATCTATTTGCTAATGAATTTCAACTCTATGCATTTTCAGGAAAAAGAAACTATCTAGAGTGGGAAAGAAACATGGACGATTGGTTTTACTACAACTGCATCCGAAAGGAGAAAATATTAGCTTGTGCAATTGGCAAGCTCACAAGAGAGGCGTTTAAGTGGTGGTTGCAAGAAGCAGCCAACTATCAATACCTGGAAAAATCTAAAGGAGCTACTAAGGGAAAAGTATGCACCAAAGAACAGGAACAAAGGCCACACTACTACAAAATTCCCAAGAAAGAAAGTCATCTCAATAATCAATTCCAAATGTGAAAACTCAGTGACTAAGAGAACTGATCATGGCAAAGAAACCAACAACAACATTAACATGTTGGTGGAAGCGATTATGGCTCACATGGAACATGTAATGAACAAAAAAATTGATGCACTTTGTCAAAAGCTTCAACAAAACTCAAAACAGTGCCGAACAAAGCACAACTAAGGAGGGAACCAGAGAAACTCCCAAGGAGAGACATAGAACAACAGAGGCAAATCTCAAACCCTTAAATCACTAATACTAATAATGCAGAAAAACTAATGTAAGTGATTAGTTGAACCAAGTTGTTTTCAATAGTTCTCATGACGTGATAACACTCTTGTCTTGTCTAAAAGTAGCTGAAAAAGGTACAGATGAAAAGGAGAAACGTCCAGAAACACACATCTCACTTATTTGTCCAGATGAGGTGTTTAAGCAACATGCACTTAAACCACGTCCACCACTTAATCTTGCTTCAAAAGGAATAATTATCATAGATGAGTCTATGCAACACGTCTTGCTTGGAACCAGAATAAGTGAAGCTCATAACCTGATTCGATATTGGCAAAATTTCATAACAGGTCACAGTTTCAAATACTCTATTTTTAAATCCTATATTTCAAGTATAATGAACTTGTTCCGTCTCATGAGTGCTCAGAAAAGAACATGAGCCATGGAGAGACATAAGTACTTAGGAGAGGTAATATCAAAGAAGCACATTTGAGGTTCAGCTGATAACCCAGGATGACTTGAGAGGAGCTGAATGTGCATTAAACACATTAGCAATCAAAGAAAAGCCACTAGATTTGCATCAGTCTCAATCTATTTGCAAAGAATCCAAACAAGGAACCATTAGTAGAATTGGAGATTTCACTAGAGGCAATGCAGGTCAAACAGTTTTGAAAACAAGGATTTTTGAAAGGAGAGTGTATGATGATGTCAACAAACCAACCCTCTACCAAAATCCAGAACCTGAAATCAAGAATGCCAAAACATCATATTACAAAGTTAGGAAGATTAGGACTGTTGAAGACATCAATTAAAGTTTAACTGGAACCACAACAATCCTAGGTTCAGATCAAAAACATTGCCAAGAATACTTTGCATTCCTACAACTTGAATCAACAAACTAGGAGCATGGAAAAGTAGTCAAAAATTAAATGTTCAAAAATAAACCACCAGATGCTTTCTTTATGCTCAATTCAAACTACAATTCCCAGTAAGGTAAGCCTTTAAACTTGCCACCTCAATCTTGGTATACATTTTCTTGTTTTGATGCAGGTCATGGGAAATACAAAGTAGAAGATCAACTAGGACACCATCAGTCCAGATTAGTTCCTAACGACCTACATCAAACTCTACACCATGAATGGATGCCAACGATAATAATACAAGCCAGAGACAAAGAACTGGAACTTGCTAAGGTACGTATCTATGTTGTTGAATATCCTTTTATCAATTAATACACAGATATGATTCGCTTGTCTTTGTCCAAAGAGCCAAATACATGTTTTTGAGCTGACTTGAAACACATAAGAAGAACCAAAAAGAGAGAGGCAAACAAACATTTCAAGCCACCTGATCTGGACAAGGATAAACACCAAGACATCAGTTGCTTCATACTGATCAAAAACACACCACCAGATGCATCATACAAGCCAAAGCCAAACCAAAACAGGTTTGGAGGTATAACCCTAATCCGTTGTGATTATGTGAGTGCTAACTTGTTCTATGTCCATGCAGATAAACAAGATTTAAGGTCAAATCCTTTTCAAGAGGAGAGGGATGATGTGATCATGGATAGCACTAAGAATATGGAGCTTGCCAGAAGGAGATGAGCTTGTAGCTGAGGAGCATGAACTAGAACATATTGTACCCGAAGAGTCCTTGATCATTCCAACGGGTCTCATGACATGTGCAAAGAATAAGAAGCTTAAGGAAGTTGTTGCCGGTATACTTACCAAATCCAAGAGCAACTGAGCTAGTTAAGCCAAATGGGAAATGAAACTACATTAGTTATGATCCAAGTTCAAGAAGGCTAGTGGGCTAACTTTGCAAAATGGCATGCATAATCTGAAACATGACAATGTTAGAGAATGCCTTGCACCTAGCTCTCAAAAATACATCTCCTAAATAGACCGTTAGAACACCTCCTATACAGGTAAGGTTCGTCCCAATAATAGCGTTGAACGTCTCACATAAACTTCTTTTTAGCATATCCAGTAAAGTCAAGAGGTGGAACATCACAAGACATGTAGTTAGCAAAATCAGCATACTAAGGTATCTGATTAGTACTTGCATGTAGTGTCATTAGCTCAAATTTTCCCAAGTGATCGGCTTCTTCAACCTTAACTATCTAAGCATCCTCAATAAAAGCAAGTTCTTCACCTGGAAGAGCATCATTAAGAGAAACATCCTCATCAACTCTTAGCCTAGATAAGTTATCGGCTATATCATTCTCAATCCATTTCTTGTCCTTGATCTCTAAGTCAAACTCTTGCAGCAAGAGTACCCATCTCAAAAACCTCGGTTTCGCATCCTTCTTTGACAATAAGTACCTCAAAACAACTTGGTCTGTGTGAAAAATAACCTTGGATCCAACTAAATAGGAGCAAAACTTCTCAAAGGCAAAGACAATGGCGAGAAGTTCTTTCTCCGTTGTTGCATAGTTGACTTGTGCACCATCAAGAGTGTGACTAGCATAATAGATCACATGCAAATTCTTATCCTTTCGCTGTCCCAAAAAAGCACCCACAACATAATCACTAGCATCACACATTGCTTCGAATGGTAGCTCTTATTCTGGAGGTTGAACAATATGAGCGCTCACTAGTGACTCTTTGATGGACAAGAACGCTTTCATACACTCTTCATCAAACTCAAAAATTTTGATCCTTACAAAGCAATTTTTTCAATGGTCTAGCAATCTTAGAGAAGTCTTTGATGAACCTCCTGTAGAAACCAGCAAGTCCAAGAAAACTCATGATACCTTTCACCGAATTCGGAGGCTACATGCTTGACATAACCTCGATCTTAGCCCTATCAATCTCAATACCCCTTTCTAAAATCTTGTGACCTAGAACAATTCCATCTCTTACCATCTAGAACAATCCCCTTTCTAAGATTTGTCCTTGTTGCGTTGAAGTACCCTGTACAAATTAGATAAACAACCAGCATACGATGTACCATGCAAAAAGAAGTCATCCATGAAAAACTCCATAAATCGTTAATCATATCAGTAAAGATAGACATCATACAACGCTGAAAAGTTTTTGGAGCGTTACATAACCTAAATGGCATCTTTTGATAAGCAAATGTACTATAAGGGCATGTAAAGGTGGTTTTTTGTTGATCATCAGGGTGAATCAGGATTTGAAAGAATCTTGAATACCCATCATGAAAACAGTATTAATGGTGATTGGCTAGTCTTTCAAGCATTTGATCAATGAAAGGCAAAGGGAAATGGTCTTTGCTAGTTGCAAAGTTCAGTATTTGATAATCAATGCACATTATGTCTCATGTGATAGTTCTTGTAGGGATTAATTCATTTTTATCATTTTTAATCACAGTAACTCCACCCTTTTTAGGCACCACATGGACTGGGCTCACTCAAGTAATATCAGAAATAGGATAGATGACCCTAGCATCTAGAAGTTTCATAATCTCTTTCTTTACAACATCTCTAAGGTTTGGGTTTATCCGCCTCTGATGTTGTACAGAAGTCACATACTCATCTTCTAGATAAATTCGATGCATACAAAGACTAGGGGATATTCCTTCAATATCATCAAGTGAATAATCTAAAGCCTTTCTATATTTCCTTATTTCACACTACAACAAGGCAGTCTCCACATTTTTTAATTCAGCATTGATTATGAAAGGGTAAGTGGAGTTAAGACCAGGAAAAGTGTACTTTAGCCCTGCATGAAGTGTCTTCAACTCCATTTTTGGACATTGATCTCAATCCAATCATCACAGACCTTAGGAGGGTTGGTATATGTAGCTTTGTCCTTAGGTTGCTCAATCTCAACATTTGCAACCATTGCTCCCAACTCAGAACTAGTATCTAGCAGTCTAGCTAATCCAGTAGTCTCATCCTCTAGGTACCCAAACAAAATCTCCTCCCTAGTCAAAGCAATTTGAAGAGAATCCTCGGTGTTCAACTCCTCAAGCAGCTCATCTGCTAGCTCAACCATGATATCTACCCAAAAGATCTGAACCTCTATGGTGGGTTTCCGCATTACTTTATCCATGTCAAACTCTTGTAATGTCCCCGATTTGCAAATGAATTTTAATCCACTTAATATCAATCAAGCCACCAGCAGTGTGCAGGAAATGTCTACCAAGGATGAGTGGATCTTGTGGCTCCTCATCAATCTCCAATACTATAAAATCAGTAGGAATATAGAAGTTCCCAACCTTAACATGTACATCCTCAACTACACCAATAGGGTACCGTACAAAACGTTATGCAAGGATCAAAGAAATCATAGATGGCAGGAAGTTTGTGATTCCTAAGCGTTTTGACAAAGTGAGGGGCATGAAGTTCACCCTAGCTCTCAAATCACACAAACATCTCTCGAATGTGGATTCTCCAAAAGTACAAGGTAACACAAAACTACCAGGATCTTTCTTCTTCTTAGGAATGACATTCTGCAAGATGGCACTACACCCATGTATGATTAACACAACTCCCTCTTCAAGACTCCTCTTGTTAGTCAAAATATCCTTTCGGTATTTTCTGTAGGTAGGGATATTTTGAACAACTTCAAGGAATGGAAGCTTAATCTGAAGCTGTTTCATTACCTCATCAAAGTGTGCATACTCATTCTCCCTCTGAATCTTTCTCTGACGTCCTGGAAAAGGTAGATTAGGTATGTAAGGTGGTGGTATCGGTCTCTCTACCTCGGTACCTTCAGCTGGTACTACAAGTGTGTCCTTTGTAATGGCTTCCTCAACCATGTTTAGTCACCGCATACTTGTTTATAGTTACGCGGACTTATTCAGTCACTGCTGATTTGCTTACAGTCACCACAGACTTGTTCATGGTCACCGCAGACTTGTGTAGTCTCTGCAGACTTGTTTACAGTTTCGCGAACTTGTTCAGTCACCGTTGATTTGGTTACAGTCACCGCTGATTTGTTTACAGTCACCGCAGACTTGTTTACAGTCACCACAAACTTGTTTCGTAGACTTGTTAAGTACACAAATAAAATGAAATAAGAAAAATATTACATAACATTGAAAATAAAGTTCACACAAAAAAATACATTAAAAATACAAAGTTTAAACAAAATAAAAAAATAATTAATTTAATGTAATTTATGTTTATGTGTTTATTTATGTTTTATTATTATATATGTAATTTACATTATCATGTATTTTTTATCATGTAATATTGTGTGTTGTATAATATATTAAATGTATTTTTATATTTATTGATGAAGTTTTATCATTATTAATAATTTTAATCACTATGAAGAACAATATTAGAAATTAATAAAATTACAAATTTTTTTTTGAAGATTCATTATTTGAGCAATCTATCCTCAAATGCTGCCCTAAAAATGAGGAGAGATATTAATGCTATGTCACAACATTATTCCAGAACCTTTTTCTCAGTGCAAAAATTTGGATCTGATAACCAACTCTCGTCTACTGAGTCGTTTGGTCCCAAGGAAGGAACACAAAACAGAACTTTGGGATTCATCTCAAACATAAAAAAAAATATACTCCACAGTAACCCGCCAGTAAATGTACTTTTTATTTATAATTTGTTTTCTGGTGTTTTATAAATCTTGTGTAAAATCAGAAACTAGGTATATATATTCCTAAAACCAATTAAAATTCTTCATATTTTAAGTGTAAATCCTAAAATTTAAACCGTGAAAAAATTTTAAATACCAACTAGGTGTATGTAGCCACATTACACGTCGTTTGTTGTAAAAAGTTTTAATTCTTTCGCAAATATTTATTATAATAGTGTATGATATCAAGTGTTTCGACTAAATATTGTTACCAATAAATGAAACTGAATATTGTTTTCAATTAAAATATTCGTTTTGAAATATATATATAGAATATGGTATTGACACATTTTGTTTGTTTGGTCAGATTAAACACAATAAATTTTTAATAATGAAATAAAAATAATTTTGTAAGTGAAACTCAATATATATATATATATATATATAATTTTAAGACTATTTGACTAACAATTCAAGCTTTTAACAATTATCATAAAAATATGACTTTTCCCGTTTTTTCATATTTCACGCAATTTAAGTTTATATTGATAACCATCATTCTAATGATTTCACCTTTTATAGGATTTTATTGCTCATAGGATTATCGAAACATTCTAGTTAAACTTATTTTGTTTTCTAAAAATATAATATTAACCACAAACCTTGAATAAATAAAACATTATAAAGAATTTATTTATATAATTACGTGTTAGATCATTGCATATATTAAAATTTTGGGATATGGTGGAGGAGAATGAAATAATGATTATTTATAGGATGATGAGTGGTGGAAGTCGCATTCAGAAGATAATCCATTTAGGGAGTTACAAGTTTTTTGAAATTAGTAGGAAACCTATTCAAAATATGAATATGTTTTTCATCAAGTAGTAAATATAATTTAGTATGAGTTACTAACTTTGATTTATATTTAGTAAGAGCTACAAAAAACTTTTTAATGTAAGTTTAAGTATAGATAGATATTATAGTATAGTATTATAAAAATAATTAAAATGAAGAGACTGAGGTTAAGAAAATAATTAATTTATTAGATATACAGAACATTTACTTACACTTCTATTTATCCAGATTATACAATATCAACTATCAAGATATATATATATATATATATATATATATATGAAACTTAATTAAATATGATCACAAACATATCTTTTTAATTTATTCAATTTAAAAATTTTCTACTTTGATAAAAATTATTTTTTAATAGTATTTGTGCCTTTAAGGTCAAAACAAAAATAAAATATTAATAATAACAATGACGTTTTACATTGTTTTGGGTAAAACCTCGTTATTTAATTTTGTTTGTTCGTATAAACTCAAACATAAGGTTATTGACAGTTATAATTTAAAAAGTGACAAACCAAATCTGGTTTCCTATAAAATCATAATGAACTACAATCTAAATCCTTAAAAAAATCCACAGGACAATTTTTTTTTTTTAATATTCTACTTAATTTAACTTATAGTGATAGGTTTCATATAATGATCTCATCTTTGTAGGATGTACATTGCTAGGTTGGATTATCAAAAATTTTTTAGTTAAATTCTATTTTTTATATAAAAAAATTAAAACCAAAAACCTTGAATAAAGTAAATATTATAATGATCTTTATATAATTATCTATTGGATCACAAAAACTAAATGTAATGATGATTATATTAGAGATATTTATAAAATTATTTGAGATAAGAAAGAGGTAAAAGAAAATTCATTTAATATATGTATTATAATAATTTATTTTATTATAAAAACACATGAAATGAATATGTAAGAAAATAAAATCTAAAGTAGAGAGTGGAGAAAGATATTTTCAACTATATTTGTGCGATCTATGAAATTGATATTTTTGAATCTCCATCGATAAATCTAAAAATTTTGTTATAGCTATCAATATTTTCATTGTACATATATAATTCTAATATAGAATAAAATTAAATAAGGACTAAGTATATTATAATAACGTGTTAGAAGTTAGAACTTAAATAAAACAAAAAAAATGTAAGGTATATAGTAGGAGGATGAGTAAATAATTATCTATTAGATGAGAAATGACGAAAGTTTATTTTTTTTTGGCCAACATTACAATTGAATTACAATGCGCCGATCTAGTAGTCCAACACATCACAAGAGGGAATAGTGACCCACTGGCCAAATAAATTTCACATTATAGAGAGCACTAGATTCGAACCTAGTTTGGTGTAATGGAAACAGAAGTGTAGAACCATTGCCCCACTTGTTCCTTACAGAAATAATGAAAGTTATATTTAGAAAATAATTAAATTATATGAGTTACAATTATAGTTTATAGTGTGAATGGAGAATAGTAGTTAGTACATACTTTATATGATTTCGGTTACAATTTTGTATTCAAGGGTGAATTGATGTATATGATTAAATGTATTGTATTTGTGGTCTAACTGAAGATAAACATTATTAATTTTATTTTTGTAAAATGAATTTCCAAATAGACCAATAAGGAGAAAGTGAAACCTTAATTTAATATATATGATTAGGAGAAAACGGCCAAAATCAACCCGAACAATTTGTAAAATGAAGTATCATACCCAAATTACAATACAATGCATTTTCCAACTCGAACCGTCAAATATTTCAAATTTTATACATGAATTACTACACATTAGCAGAAACCAACTTTGACATAGGTGGTGTTAGTTAACTGTTAAATTTTGATGACTAAGACGCCACTATGCATTTGACGTGTTAATTTATTGGTTCAAAAAAAGACTTTGTTTTGGTCATGGTGCATACATAGACTCAAACAACGTCATTTTCACAACTTTAATAATTTTTTAAAATATTGAATAATGTTGAATTTTAATAGTAAATTTTCTAAAAATAAAACAAAAGAAATTGTTTTGAGTCAATGTATGTACCATGAACAAAAATTCGTCGTTTTGAACCAATAAATTGTCACGTCAAACGCACCATGGCGTTTTATTCATCAAAACTTAACAGTTGACTAACACCATCTAAGTCAAAGTTGGTTTCTGCTAATGTGTAGTAATTTAGATATTAAATTTGAATTTTATGATGGTTCAGGTTGGAAAATGCATTGTATCGTAATTTGGGTTTGAAATTTCATTCTGCAAATTGTTCGGCTTGATTTTGGCCGTTTTTCGTATATGATTAGTGTCCTCTATGTACATTTTAACACTACACGTCATCTTCTCTCTTTTCCACCTAATAATTTAACATCCACCTAATTTTCGGAGTTCTACAATGGTTTTGTTTATAAAATTCAACACTATACTCCTCTATTTTTATTTTATATTCTTAGTTTCTTTTATGTTTTTTTTGTGATCCATATTCATAATTCTTAATGAAATTGAATTGACATATTTAAGAAGGTAAAGTTTTAAAAGAAAAATTGGATGATGACATTAAGAAAAAAATTGGTGAAAAGCCTCAATTTTTTTAGTTGGATGGAAGATTGATTTTGAAATTTTAATTGTTCGAACATGGATAGTCAAAAAGGTAATTAGTAGAATTTTGGAGGTCAAAAGAGCTGTTATTGGAATTCATTACACTAAAATATGGGTATAAATAAGAAATCATTGGAGGCTAATGGAGAAATTATACTAGCCATGATTTTTTATGTGCCCAAATTAAATGAAACAAATCTCTATTCATAGAGTATGAAAATGATTCCTCCGAATTGGCTTACTTGAGTCTCTTCTTAATATAATGTTGTTGACAAAAAAAAGTATGGAAATGATGAATGTTGGTATACGAAAAAAGAAAAAGATATTTACTACTCCCTCTGTTTCTGAAAGATTGATTTTCTAGATTTTTTTTGTGTCTAAAAAATTGATTTTCTAGATTCACTAATTGCAAAACTAATTAAATACAAACATTGGAAAAAAAATATCCAAAAATTAGTGGTGAAACAACCAATGAATGAAAGTTGTTACTAAAATAACTAAAGAAAAAAATTAAAAATAAATAGTTAAAATAAAATTTTTAATGTTTCTTAATTTGTGTGAAACACTCAAAAAATTAATCTTTCAGAAACGGAGGTAGTATGAAATAATTAATATCAAATATTGGGATGAAAAAAATATCAAAAATTTCATCAGCCAATAAAAACACAACAGCTATCCTAATCTAAATTTTATCTCCTATTCAATTTTCGTGTCCAGTTAGAAAATAAAACACCACATGTCAAATGAAGCCCTCTCTCAACCCATTTCAATTTGTTGAATCTTTTTAACAAGATTTAATCCAACTCACTTTCAATCATTTATTCAACTCACCATTATATATATTCAACAGTTGAATGTTTAAAATTGAAGAAAGAAGATGATGTGGAGTTTTAAAAATAAAAATTAGGAAGTTGTAAAAAAAATCATTGTATATAGTCTTACAATGGCATGCAGAATATTTTTATTCAATATTTGAAGTAGAGTGTAAATGTTGTAGACCAAAACATGTTGAAAATAGAATTTCTGCGGATGAAACCCAACAAAACTATGTGGCACTCATTGATCAGACTCAAAGTGATTGTAAAGTAAAATATAAAATGGAACACATGTTTTGTTCTTATTAGCTACTAAGATTCTTAATTTTGTTTTTCAGTTGATAATTTGAGATCAATTATTTTATAGTAAATTATTATTTACATTTATTTTGTATACCCAAATTCATCAGTTTTATACTCTAAGAATATAGAGATTTGTTTCATTTGATTTGAACACAGAAAAAACCCTTCTTTTGTGAAATAGATCCCAACAATAAACTTTCGTCAACCAACGTCTGTCTGATATGGCATACTACCTATTTGACAGTATTTATCCTTCTTATCCAACTTTTGTCAAATCAATTACACTCCTTTAGAGTGAACCATACCATTTTTTTCCATAACACCAGGAGGGATGTCAACATCAAACGTGTATTTGGAATGTTGCAGGCTCGATTTAAAATCATTCACAAATCAGCTCACATGTAGGACATAACCGATTTGGTTATCATCATGAGGCCTTGTATCATAATGCATGATATGACTGTTGAGGATGAACAATATACATATGCTCAACATTGAACTGATTATGATCAACACAAAACATGTGAGCTTAGTAAACCACAACTACTCTCGACTAAGGTGCTACCATCATTTGCAAATCATGTGCATTGTATATCCTAGTTGCGTAATTCAAATATACATCATAAATTGCAAACAAATCTAGTCAAACACATATGAGAAAATTTCAGAATGTTTCGTGATTAAAATGATTTGTAAGTCTCTATGCGTGATTTAAGAGCTTTATTGTTTGTGACTTCAGAGCTTTATTGTTTGTGAGTTGAGTATATTGTACTTATTAAATTATGTATGTTTTATTAGTTGTGATATGTGATTATTAGTGTATAACAATACATTTAAACTCTTTCGTAATTTTATTTGTTTTAGTAATTACTATCCATATAACTCTACTTTATTACATGCAAAAAATGAAGTTAAGAAAATTAAATAAGAAAGAAAAATAAATTATTTATAAAAATTATTTAACTATAAACTATTTTAATTTAATTTCAGTAGATAATTGTTGTTAATATGTGTCATCACAAATATTCAATCTAAATAAAAAAGAAATTAGAAATAAATATAGTGAAGTAGAGTGTTGAATTTTATTAAACAAATATAATATAAAAGTTAAGTGTACATTGAATTACTAGATGGAAGAAAAAAAAGTCTTAAAATTTTTAAAAGCAAAATGTATTAAAAGGACATGACATTTTCGTAAGAAAAAAGCGGTTTTTACGCATTGTCCATATGATCTCTATAATTCATTTTCGTTAACATTTCTCAAAAGTAACTTAACATTGTTAGGAAAAAGTGCCTTTTCAATGCAAAACTAAAAGAGCTCATCATCGTCAATGATTTTTGTGAAACCTAAGAACCATGAAACTCTTTGCTATTATTAAAACCTTATTCCACCAAATTCTCAGTGGTTAGCGGGTCAATGGTTCTAAACATAGAACACTAAACATAACTATAAAAGCATACGAGAAAAGCCATTTCAATTCATTCAATCTTCAATCTTTCTTCTTCACAAAATAAAAAATAATCATAAAACCAAAAAAATAAAAAATAAAAAAACTACATATATATTAAAAAAATGGCAAGAGTTCAACTATTTTTATGCTTCACCGTTCTTTTTGCATCGGTGACTCTTCTGGACATCGTTTCAGCTCACCTGAAGCTTAAGCCAAGTTTTCCTCAGATTGAAGATCCGAAGACGATAGGGGATGTGGAACCTTACACCGTTAAAGTAGTGATGGTCTTCGTATCCGACCTCGAGAAGCAATGTCCCAAAACAAGTAAGTTCAAGGCCTTCTTTGAGAAACTTAGGGCGTACGCCAAGTATGTTTTGCCAATAAAAAGGGAAGGCCAAGTAGATTACGATCAAGACATGAACGCCAAAGCCGGGGGCCTCTTCAAGACCATATCATCTTTTGCGATTGGAAAGGTAAGTCTTTCTTTAGGTGAAGATTTATGGCTAATGAACCATTTAATTTATTTCATTATTATGCATATGTATAACAGATAAGGAATAAAATTCAAGAAGAGAAAACGGAAGCCGTTAATACCTTTAGGTTTATGAGATCTGTTGGGGCTAAGATTTTGGGCGGCCGCAAGAAAGAGGAGAGCGAAGAATCAATGAAGCTGACAGCAGAACAACAAAAAGAAATCAAAGAAGGGATCTTACGATGGGAAACGGTTATTACTCGAATAACAAACACATTGGTAATGAGCACAAATTCTTCTTCTAGTGAGACTTCAACGACTGAGAAAGGAGGTTCAAGCGCAAACAGCGAAAGCTCTAGCAGTGGAAGCTCTAACTTCAACAGCGAAAGCTCTGGCAGTGGAAGCTCTAGCTTCAAGAGTAAAGGCGCTTTTGATGACACTACTGGTTCAAGCTCTAACTTGGGCAGTCCTACTGGAAGTCCATCCAGCAGCCCATCTGGTTCAAGTTCTTATGCGGCAAGTGGAAGTGGAAGCTCTAGCTTCAAGAGTAAAGGCTCCTCTGAAAACACTAAAGGTTCAAGCTCTAACACTAAAGGCAGTAGTACTAGTGGAACTTCCTCTACGGATACTACCGTTGGAAGCTCCGTTAGTCAAAATGCCGGTGCTAGTCAGAGCAGCAGTGTGACTGTGCAACAAGTTGAGGCTGATACTTCCAAGGAAATCACGACATTCATAATGAACCTCGAAAAGAAGTGTCCGTCGAAGGAAGAATACAAGGCCTTCTTCGAGCAACTAAAGGGTACAATGATTGCTCCCCTCAAAGAAAGAGAAGGCTTATTTTCTAGGATTAGATCTGCTGCTGCTGGGAGAATATCTGGTGCCATGACATTTTTGCGGTCAAGAATTGGAAGCAGATCAGCACAGGTACGTAGTGAATAAGAAACTGTCCTAATCAAATGAATGCAAGTTCTTTTGATTCATAACAGCAAAAATCATTTAAGTAATGTTTTATGTTGACAGGTTAAACAGTCTATGGAAACTTACCAGGGACAAGTGATGAAGACTCTCCAAGAGTTAAGTGCCATCCACAGTCAAATTGTGAGTCAGAATAGAGGTAAGGGACAAGGGTCTTTGACATGCACACCAGCACAACAAACACAGATTAAGCAGACAATCACTAAGTGGGAACAAGTCACTACCCAATTCGTCGAGGTTGCTATTCAGAGCGAGACACAATCTTCTTCAACTACCTCATCTACTGCCCGCAAGATGCAGCCAAATTAAACTCAAAAGCCATATCTACATTAATTCTCAGCAAATCACCAAAAAAATACATTATGTTATAATCACTAGCTAATAAATTTAGATTTTTCGTTTTTTGTAAATAAAATCAAGATCAGTATAGGCCAAACATAGACCTATCGATCTACCTATGCAAGGAATAACTTTGTAAGAACAATTATAGATTGTAAC
>SMJT01000107.1:647479-657934 GCA_004349715.1 Crucihimalaya himalaica | reverse complement strand
AAGTTTTGATTCTTTTCCTGTATTAGCTCCATTAGACTGTTGTTAGGGCAAGCCTCTGAAAAGCTTTAGCGCTTCTAATCTTAATTGTAAAAAACACCATTTATCGTTAATTTCAAATGAATGTTTAGTTTTTCTTAGCAAAGGATGTGTTTGTGTTCTTTTCTTCAAATTTCTGATTCTTTTCTTGTATTATCTTCATTAAGACGGTTGTCACAACTATAAGAGCTTGGCTTCTAGTTGAACATGTGAAAACAATTTATGGTGATTTAATAAATGTTCTCAGTTTTTTGCAAGGATTGTCCTTTGTGTTCTTTGTTCCTTAAAGTTTCTCATTCTTTTCTTGTATTAGGCTCCATTACACCCTTTGGTTAACAAAAGCCTATAAGAGCTTAGAATTCTAGTTCATTGTAAAACAACCATTTAAAATCGTGATTCAAGGAATGTTCACTTTTCTACAAAAGGATTGTCTTTGTGTTCTGGTTCTTCAAAGTTTTTGAATCTTTTCTTGTATTAGCTCCATTAGATCTGTCGTTAACAATCCTATAAGAGCTTAAGCTTCTAAGTTGATGTAAAACACCATTAATCGTTGAAATTTAAAAGAATGTCACTTTTTTCTTAAGAATTGTATTGTGTTCTACTTCTTCAAAGTTTTTGATTCTTTCTTGTAATTAGCTTGATTAGACGGTTGTAACAAGCCTAATAATAGCTTAGCTTCTGAGTTCATTGGTAAAATCAACCAATTAATCGTTGGATTCAATAAATGTTCAAGTTTTTCGACAAAGGATTGGTCCTTTGTGTTCTTGTTCTTCAAAGTTTCTCATTCTTTACTTGTATCAGCTCCATTAACACCTTTGTTTAAGCAAGCCTAATAAGACTTAGATTCTAGTTCAAATTGTAAAACACCATTTATCGTTGATTCAAGAAAGGGGGGGGTTTGGGTGTTCAACGTTTTTCTACAAAGTGATTGTCTTTGTGTTCTGGTTCTTCAAAGTTTTTTGAATCTTTTCTTGTATTAGACTCATTAGAACTGTTGTTAACATATCACTAATAAGAGCTAGCTTCTAGTCTGTTGTAAAAACACCATTTAATCGTTGATTCAATGAATGTTTAGTTTTTCTAGCAATGATTCGTTGAATACATGAGAGAAAAGCTCATGAACAAGAGCAGGAATAATCAACTTGTGAATGATCCACTTTAAACCAAAACAAAGAACTCTTTTCCCTAAGGCGATAAATAAGAAGAGTTGTAGGGTGAGATTTGAACAAGTAAATATAGGCTGGCCTTAAGGGTCAGCCTCTAAAACGTTCTCTTAAGCTTTCTTACATTGTGAATATTGGTTAACACAAAGAAAGGGAGAGAAAATGAAAATACTTGAATTTAATTCTTAATGAGTGAACTCTTATACCAATCGGTTTGCCCCTGCTGATATATAGGATGGAGAGGCTTTAAAAGAGAATCCTTTCTAGGGTTTTACACAAAGATTAAGATAGAGGGACAATGAGGAAGAGAGGGTTAGTGGGTCCACACCGAAGAGAGAGTGGAGTGGTCCACATCACGGTGGTGGCTTCTAATTGATCAAGCTGTAATAAGAAGGCGCAATCCGTAAACGGACGTCCGTCGTCCGTACGGTCAATCCACTACAAGGCCTATGTTCAATGTTGAGGAGAATGTTAATAAGAAGGAGGAGGCCTTATCTGATCTGCAAAAGCCTCTCAAAGGCCCAAATACAAGAAAAGAAGAAGATAAGAGTGGGCGCATCCTCTCCTTCTATAGGTCCGTTGGTCGCGTGCACCAAGCTTCCATGGTTGGAACTGTTGAGACGAAAGATCATTCACAGCACCAGCAATCTCACTGAAGTGAGTCCAACTCGAGTGAAGGGGATCGAGCGTCAGCTCACGTCGAGTGGTTCTGGTCGAGTCAAGGACTCGAGTTGGCTTAGCTCGAGACAAGCACTCGAGTGGTAGTGGTCGAGGTATCTAAATCCTATCTTAGCGGGGCGGTTTAAGCTCGAGCAGCGTGACTGAGTAGAGTGGTCGAGTCAAGCCGCCAGAGGTTTCAAGCTCGAGTCTACACTCGAGCTTGTGATCGAGCCAGTCAGCCACGCGAGAAGTCCTAGGTCGAGTCTATCATTTGCTGTGAATTCAAGTATCCATTATGCTTGTGAATCAAGTAAGACCAACGAATGCAACGCTCCAACCAACACCTTGGCCAATATGGTTGAGAGAATTTTGAGGTACTTATAAGGAACACCAGGAAAAAGGTGTATGGATGGTAAAATAATTGCACAGATATTGTGGGATATTGTGATGCAGATTGTGGCAAGGTGATAAAGCTGACAAAATCTACAACTGGTTATTGGTACATGTTGTTGGTAGGCAACTTGGTACATGGAAAAGCAAGAAACAGAAAGGTTTAAAAATAAAATCCAAGATCAAGCGGCAGAAGCTGAGTAAAGGGCAATGGCAATTAGTGAGTGAATGGTGTGGCTCGGCAAAGTCTTCTGAAAAGATCTGGGAATAGAATCATCACTCCATTACATTAAAATTGGTGATAATCAAGGCAGCTTTCAACATTGTTCTAACTCAGTTTTTCATGAAAAGAACAAAACACATTGAAGTGACTGTCATTACATAAGGGAGAAGGTAACAAAGCTGGAACATCTAACCAACGTTTATAAGAAGTCAAGATCAACTTTGGCAGATATCTTCACTAAAGCAACAACAAAGTAAAGTGGGTGACGATCTTTCATGTCAAGATGGGCTTTGTTAAGATCTTTCACCAGCCAATCCTTGAAGGGGGAGTGTTAAGACGTAAGATCAATCACGCACCAGCATCTCAACTCGCAGTGGTCCCAACTCGAGTGAAGGGATCGAGCGTAGCTCCTCGAGTGGTTCTAGGTCGAGTCAAGGACTCGAGTGGCTTAGCTCGAGACAGTAGCACTCGAGTGGAGTGTCGAGTGTATCAAATCCATCTTCAGCGCTTTAGGCACGAGCAGGTGACTCGAGTAGGTGGCGAGTCAGCCCCAGAGGTTCAGCTCGAGTCTACCGACTCGAGCTTGTGACGAGCGCAGTTTCAGCCACCCAGAAGTCTTAAGCTCTGAGTCATAACCACTCGAGCAAGTGGTCGAGTCCAGTTCAGACCGCCCACATACAAAAAAGTTGAAAGCGACTTATACCTCACCTTGACTTCTTTTCTACATGTTTTTCCTTGTCTTTCCTGTTTTTAGGATGATTTTGGCGATTTTTACATGTATATATAGTGTAATCTCTCCTTTTGATGAAATATAAACAACATTAGCAAGCTTATTCCTCTATCTCTTAAAATCAAAACACATACTCTTATCTCTACTCTTCTTTTCCATTCTCCCTTCTTTACCTAGCTTAAATGACATGGTAAGTCAAGGAGCAGAACCTCCTGATTCAAGACCATAATTCCGCAAGATCTCTAGTCCCACTATAATCCTCAAGGTTCTGATTTTTCTCTTTTAATTCTTATAAATAACTCAAGAATGGAGAAATCCAAAATCATAAAACAGTCTTGTCTTTCCTATTGTACTCAAAGGAGAGAATATCTTTTTTGTGGTCAAGAACCACTAAAACCTGCCCTAAGAAGTCGTGGACTTTGGGAGCAATGTATCAGACTCCCCAGATGATTCCAGAAGAGGCAAGGGAAAGGAGAGGTCGTGAAAGGAGACAAAGAGGAGTCTTCAGAATCTTCAGTCAGCCTCTAAACCTGCCAAAGAAGACGCCAAATGGGTCCAATGAGGTCAACTGGTGCCTTGCAGTCCTTCAGAAGCTCGATTAGAGCCATCCATCCTTGCAGCTTACTCATATGTTAAACTGCAAAGAACTATGGACCCTTGGTTGAGTGTTTATAATGGGTAACACCTCCAAACCTGAGTCCGTATTTTTGGAAGTGAAGAAAAGTGTTTAAAATGATTTCCAAAACAAGAAGGAAGATCATCAAGAACATGTAATGGAGAACTCAAAAAGCTTGTGGGCAGAACGTGGATCTGCTCAAGACCTCCTACTACTGACATTAAGGAGATGATGGAGAAGGCCGTGAGCAGGATCAAGTGTTTGGACTGTTACTCAGCTTGACAACTCGTTCAAGGGACTAATCGCACCATCCTGAGGTTTGAGAAGTTCCAAACCTTGAATGAAGTGACAGCAGATGATTCAAAAGTGAAGAAGGCTCTAGGGTCCCTTTTTTCAAGAAACTATCAAGAAACAAGCCGATGTAAGCCGTGGAGAATCATTCCACCAGAAGGAAACAGGAATAGGAATTGGTTGTGTGATCACTGAAAAAAGGAAGGCATGTCAAGCGAAAAATGCTGGATCCTACATCCCACAATCTAAAACGACCTTTTGGACAAAGAGGATCGTTTCAAGCTCATGGAGGAGCGCCTGGATTTGCTGCAAACTCTTCCACAGATGGGATGATGATGTGATAAGAAGTTCTGACTTGGATGCTCTTATATCAAAGAGCATAGCGAAGGCTGAGTGAATCTTAGTAGATTTTTTTTAGCTTCAAAAAACTCAAAAACCAATTATAGTGAGTTCTGGTGGCTCCTCATCACATGATTAGTGATAGTAGCTGGTTGGTCAACGTTAAACCCTCATCCTGGGTGTTGGAATTCTGAGGGAGATTAGCACGCATCTTGGTGCTTAACCATCTCACTCTAGAAATCTAAGTCATGTGTTTCATAGAGTTTAGAGTTTGACAGCGGAATTGCTACAACACTCTAAGACATACCTATCTATGTAAAGAGAAAGTGTTTAGAGAAGTATATGAGAGATAGAGGAAGAACAATGCACAAACGCTCATCATCCTTCTTGAGTGTGAACGTTTGTGTCTTAATCAAACACTCAAACATATTGATTAATTTGATATGTTTATCTAGAATCAACAACAAGAGCCAAACGCTCATCACCTCACCTTAAAGTGTGAGCGTTTCCACCTCAGGAGGAGACCAAGGAAAGGTGTTTTACTTGAATGCTTGTATATTTGATATTATGTCATAGTTTTTTTTTTATTACACACATCATACATGAATTTATAGGACTTAGTAAAACCTTTTCAAGCATGAAGTTATCTAATCCTAAATATCCCACAAAACTTAAATACTAAAATATTGTAGGAAGAAACGCCTCTTGTAAGTTTCCTCAAATATCCAAGGGAGGAAACCTCTTGTGAAGTTTCCTAAAATAATCTAAGAGAGGAAACCCTCTTGGTGGGTTCCTCTCCGATTTCGTCCACCACTCTCTCTTGGTTGTATTGGTCACTTGTTCCACTGTTTGTGACTTCCATACACACACTTGTGCAAGTGTGTGTTCTCTACTTGTTCAAGTTAACTTGGGTGTGAATACACATATGACTCACACATATGAATCATTCTATGTGTGAGCTCTTCTTTTCCACTTGTGATGTGTGTGTGTGAGCATCATTTCGTCCCCCTTCATGTGAGACTAGTGCATTCAGCTCTTTATCCCGACTTGTAGAAGTGAGATTGTGCACCAGGCTATGTGGATCGACTAATGATTGCTCTTGGGCATGGATCTGGCTTTTGTATGTGTTGCTCCATCTCCAAGCCATCTCTTCCTTATTACACACAATGTTTGGATGCCACGTTCTCTACAACTTGTGTGTTCTTGGTGCTTGTATGTGCTTCATTTCAACAACTCCCCCTTCAAGATTGACATCTTATGGAATCTTCCATTAAGTCCATCTTGCCATATGAATGCACTCCTCTCCTTTTGAAGGTTGTCTCTCACTGAAATCCTGCAATAGAACATCTCTGGGATTGCCTCTCGGGTCCTCCTTCATATATGGGTCACTCAACTCGAGTCTTCTCCTCGGTTCCCATCCTCACGGGTCTTCCTCTTTAGCCTTAATCTTGCCGTTAGGCTGAAGTGTTGCCCTTAAGGTTCCCAAATCCTTTGATGCTTCTACGATCTGAATTCTAACACTTGGGAAGGTTACAATTGCAAATGGACAGGATGTTAGTAATTAGAGGAATTGGAGACTTAGAGCTGTTTAAGAAAAAATACTAAAGCTTTGTTCTTACCAGAATTTACCTCTATCTGTTATCTGTGCACAAAGGCAACAAGGATCTCGATTGTTTGGCTATCTTTAGTCCTGGAATAATGTGTGGTTTTCAGGATATATAAGTCTGGAAAGATCATTGGAAGAAGAGGGATTCCAGCAAGAAGAATGGTCCTTTTACGTGTGGACTAGTGTGAAGAATAATAAGCAACCTGTTATAGAGTGTATCTCCCAATTTCGCTTCAGTTCAAGGGGCATAATAAGGGTTTGTTATGGCATGCAAGGCTTGGTCATCCACCATTTCGAGTCCTTCAGCAAGCGCACCACAATCGGTTCAAGATCTCAAGAGTGTGAAGCATGTAATTTAGGGAAAACATTGTAGACTATGTTTCCAGAATCCACAAACCATTGAAATGATAAACTGCTTTGATCTGGTTCATCTGATGTATGGACAGCACCTTGTACATCTCGTGAATCAATATAAGTAATTTTCGTTTCTTTTATTGAGAGAAGTCGGCAAATACTCGTGGGTCACTTATGTCATCACAAAAGTGATGTTCTTAGGGGCATATTTCAAAGTTCTACAACTATGTGTTAAGCTCATTTGGGGCTAATTAAATCTTGAGGAGTGACAATGGAGGTGAAATATACAAGCAACAGTGTTAAAGAATTAACTTGGTAAGGCTGGAATTGTACACCAAACATCTTGTGCATAAACTCCAAACGCAAAAATGGAGTAGCAGACGGAAAATACAGAACACTTGATGGAGGTAGCTCGAACGCATATGTTGATAGAGGTGTTACAAAACAATATGGGGAGATGCTGTGATGAACTGCTTTTTATAAATCATCAATCGGCCTATCCAACAAGCATCTGGGTGATGCATCTCCTTATGAGGTTTAAAACAAACTCTAAACCACCTATTGATCCATCTTGAGAGTCTTTGGGGTGTGTTTGCTTTGTTTTTATACCAAATGCACAAAGAAACAAGGCTCGAACCTCGAAGTACTAGATGTAATGTTCATTGGGTACTCAATACTACACAAAAGGGAATAACAAGTGCAATGTGTTAATTTTAGTGAAGAATAATGGAGGAATAGTGGAGAATACGAAGGAAGAACAAGAGAAGAGGCAAAGAGAATTTTCAATTTTCCATTAAGGGGGGAAGGTTACAAGTGTGTGGCTTTAATTAGTCCGCAACTAGGTTACAAGGCAACCCTAAGACAGAAATAGAAAAGCGCAGCATCCAAAGGAGGAGAAGTAGAAGCGAGTGAAGTGGTCCACACCACGGTGGTAGTTTCCACGCGCGCCAACGGCTATAAATTCAACTGCGCTCCGCAACCACGTCTTCTTCTTTCTATGGCCTGTAAGCGCTTTGCTAGAACTCAGTTCGCCTCCTCTTCGCTCGTCCGTTCCCTCAATCTCAAGTCGGCCTTGTAGGCGGTAGCCGAGCCTCTGGGAACCGTCGAAGCTCACTCTTGGCTAGTCGTTTCCCTCAAGATCGAGTTACGGCCTGTACGAGAACAAGCTCGGGACATCGGAGCATCGGAAACCTCGACCTCCGAACTCTTGCTTATTCGTTTCCCTCAATACGAGTCAGGCCTTGTACGAGAACCAAGCTGGGAACATCGGTAGCTCGGGGAGACCTCGAGTTCGGCCTTATTCTTTTCCTGTGATAATACTCCCTCCTCAGAGTTTAGCCGGCAAGGAATGAAGGCTAAACTTGGATTGCCTTTGACGCATTACCTCATTAAAAACCTTGACAATGGAAAACCCAAGGAACAAAACCATGATCAAGGGAAAAGAGTAATAACGCGCCCAAAAGGCGACGGGGCTTGAGTCAAGGCCGTGTGGCTGAAGAATAAGAACACAAAGACAATCCTTTGTCGAAAAACTGAACATTTAATGAATCAACGATAAATGTTGTTTTACAATGAACTAGAATCTAAGCTCTTATAGGCTTGTTAACAAATGTGCAATGGAGCTAATACAAGAAAAGAATGAGAAACTTTGAAGAATAAGAACACAAAGACAATCCTTTGTAGAAAAAGTGAACATTCCTTGAATCAACGGTAAATGGTGTTTTACAATGAACTAGAACCAAAGCTCTTATAGGCTTGTTAACAAAAGTGTAATGGAGCTAATACAAGAAAAGAATGAGAAACTTTGAGGAACAAGAACATAAAGACAATCTTTTGTCGAAAAACTGAACATTTATTGAATAAACGATAAATGATGTTTTACAATTATTGATCAAGGAATAAGAATAAGGCCGAACTCAAGGTTCCCAAACTCGAGGTTCCCGAACTTGAGGTTCCCGAACTCGAGGTTCCCGAGTTCGGCTCCTGAACTCGAGGTTCTCGAACTTGAGGTTCCCGAACTTGAGGTTCCTGAACTCGGTTCTCGTATAAGGCCGAACTCGAGATTGAGGGAAACGAACGAGCAAGAGTGAGGCCTAATTGAGTCTAGCAAAGCCTTACAAGGACCATAGATGAAGAAGAAGACTTGTGTGGAGCGCAAGTTGAATTGTAACCGTTGGGCGCGTGGAAGCCACCACCGTGGTGTGAACCACTCCACTCTCTCTTCGGTGTGGACCACTTCACTCGCTTCTACTCTCATCCTTTGATGGCTGCGCTTTCTCTTTCTCTTTTAGGGTTTCTTGTAACCTAGTTGCTAGGCTATTTAAAGCCACACACTTGTAATCTCACTCCCTTAATGAAAAATCGAAAATTCTCTTTGCCTCCTTCTCTCTTGTTCATCTTTATTCTTCTCTTTTCTCCATTATTCTTCACTAAATTCAACATGGTATCAGAGCATTCTTGGGGTTTTTAACTCTCTTTTCTCCATTACTACTATTCTCTCATTTGATTTTTCATTCATCATTCTCTATTCATTCGACTAAGCCATGGAAACTAACAAACCTATGGCGATTCCGGTTACATTAAAAGGAGGAAACTACCTCCTTTGGTCAAGAACCACAAAGACAGCTCTTTGTGGACGAGGTCTATGGCATCACGTGGAGAAGGCGTTTGAGATAAAGGAGACCAAACACACCACGGATGAAGAGACCACCGTTGAAGAGGGGAAGAAGAAGGTGGAAGACGCCATGGCCGAAGAGGCTAAATGGTTCCAAGAAGACCAAACTGTTCTTGCTATCATTCAAGGATCCCTTGAGTCCTCCATTCTTGAAGCCTATTCCTATTGCGAGACAGCCAAAGAACTATGGGGAACTCTCAAGCACGTGTACGGGAACATCTCCAATCTTAGCCGAGTTTTTGAGGTCAAGAGGACTATCAACGAGTTGAGCCAAGAGGATCTTGAATTCACCAAGCACCTAGGGAAGTTTAGATCCTTATGGGCCGAGTTGGAGATGTTGAGGCCGTGTACACTCGACCCAATCATCCTCAATGAGCGAAGGGAACAAGACAAAGTCTTTGGCTTACTCCTAACCCTCCATCCGGCGTTCAACGACCTCATCAAACACATTCTAAGGGCGGACAAGCTTCCAAGCCTAGATGAGGTGTGTTCCCAAATCCAAAGGGAGCAAGGGTCACTCGGTCTCTTTAGTGGAAAAGGTGACCTTCTTATGGCGAACAAAGGGGTGTACAAGAATGAAGAGAGGAAGGTTTGGGTGTGTGACTATTGCAAGAAGAAAGGCCACATCAAAGACAAATGTTGGATTTCTCCATCCTCACCTCAAGCCATCCAAGTTCAAGGACACCAAGGCCAACCTCTCCTTCGAGCCAACTAGGGACAATGGACAAGCTGGATCCTCTACCCAACAAAGTGCCATGACCGCTTCCTCACAAGGATATATTGTCATGAAGAAATCAGATTTGGAGGCTCTCTTTCACTCCATTGCATCCTTGAAGGAGTCCGGTACCACTTTCTATACTCATAGACCTAGGGACTCTCTTGTTGTTGACTCGGGTGCTTCCCATCATATGATAAGTAATCCGAACTTGCTTAGCAACATAGAACCGACCTTAGGTAGAGTAGTTATAGCGAATGGTGATCATGTTCCGGTTAAAGGAGTAGGGAATCTTAAGATATTTGATGTGAACTCTAAGGCATTCTTCATGCCCAACTTTACTTCAAACTTATTATCGGTTAGGAGGACCACAAAGGACCTTAATTGTCAAGCGATCTTTGGGCCTAATGACGTTTGTTTTCAGAATATTGAAACCGGGAAAGTCTTAGGCAAAGGAGGAACGAAGAATGATCTCTACGTTCTTGAAGATCTCTCAAGCCCTCTCAACTCTATCTCCCCCTCTTCTGCTTTTCATATCAAGAATGATGTTGTGGTTAATGATGTGTGGCATGCTAGACTAGGCCATCCTCATTCTCGTGCTCTTAGTTTAATATTCCCTAGTGTCTCGTTTGATAGCTCTAGATGTGAAGCTTGTATT